>JAABNX020020166.1:0-21688 GCA_015163995.2 Mormyrus lacerda | reverse complement strand
TTATTTTTAATTTATTTTTATTTTTTTTTACGTGGTCAGCATCGCGGGCCGCATTTGCATTTGTGACGGGCCGCATGTGGCCCGTGGGCCGCAGGTTGAGAACCACTGAGCTAGAGTGAGGCTTCATGTCTGATTGACGTTGTTCAACAATTTTTTTAAGGAGAACCTGACCATTTTATCGCAGTCTTTTTTATAACGTTTATATTTAACATTCATAAACATTAGTTATATTAATGTTTTCCCTGAGGGTGATCCAGCTCGCAGGATCCTCATTGCTGAGAACCCAAACGGCTGAACCAGGCCGAGGGGACGCCCACATAACACCTGGCTGCGGCAGATGGATGGCCACTTCTGGAGGGTGGGACTGGACCGTGTGTCTGTCTGGGGGATCACTGGTCAGGATCCCGAGGAGTTTCACCGTGTGTTGGGTGCGGCAACACGCTGCATCTACGCATGCTCCCCAACCCGACCCGAGTTTTGATGTTTTTTTTTTACTTTCTTATGAGTGTATCGAACATTTAAACTATTTGATAATCAAGTCAGATTCAAACATTGTAATATCTGGACGTTGACATAAACGCATAAGAGTACTATTGGAATCGTAATGGCATTTACGTGTGGTGCGCTACTTTCAAATTTTTCAATTAAAATGCTGTCCTAGAGCAGCGATTCTCGACCCGTGGGTCATGACCTAAATCTGGGTCGCAGCAAGTTCTGAATGGGTTGCCAGGAAGAGTTGGAAATGTAAGCGTTTTAAAACTGGCGAGCTCCTATGCTGATCCACGATCAGATATTTCATCCCCAGTCATAGAATTAACCTATATAAACAGGCCTTGGATCTGCAATGCTTAACACAAAACACTCAACCAATCCAAGAAGCACAGCAGATTCTAAATTTAAAATTCACTGACACGTTTAAAAAAATGTGTGCGATAGGCATTAATAGGCTCAAATACTTGATATAGGGTTGCGACTGACCTGGCATTGTAACGATTCGTGGTCGTGGTGCAAAAAAGATAAAGACCCACTCTCCTTCAGTATCACAGGACTTCATTTCCCAGAAATCTAGAAGTTCTGTACGCATGCGTGCCATGCTTTGCCCAGCCATAGTAAACATGTGAACTGAATCTGACGTCCAGTCATAACAAAACTAGAAGGTCGAAGAGTATTAGTCGGATATGGTACGCTAGAACTCCAAATATTGAGACTTAGATAGCGTACCGGTTTTAACGGAAAATACGAAGAAAGGAACCCCTTTCTTCTACTGAGATTTTAAAAATCTATTTCCAAAATAGTGAAATTCGGTAAGATTATCGTAACTGTTGCATGGCCTTTGCCGAAAGGCCGTAAAGGCGTTGGGCAAGTGAAGGACTGGGTAGATACCGACGTTGTGGTTGCAGTGCAAAGTTCATTGGGGATAGGACCAAAAGTGAGGAAGGGCGACGCGATCCCTGGCTGCCAACGGGAGACTTCGTCGAGGACCGCGTCTGACAGCTAGGACGAGGCTCCAGGAGTCTGCGCGGAGGAGGATGGCTCTTAGGATAGAAGACGTACTTGTATCGAGTTTCATTTAATTTCTATTTTATATTATATACGGGTTAGAAATATCTGTATTTCAAATCTAAATTTACATACAGTAAATCATCTGCTAAAATTATTTGAATTTCTTTTTGGTTAAACAAAACAACGCCTTGCGATCTGGAGATAAGAAATAAGTAAATACTTTTGCATGTAATATTCTAATCGGAGATTTGCTAACGCCGTACAGATTATACTGATGTTTTTGGTTCAAATAATCTAATGTTATAGTGGAATACAGATTAATAAAGCTCAGAATTGTTACTTGTTTTTATAAAAGGAACTACTTCTGGTTTATTAATATTAATAACGATTACGCAGTAGAGTCATAAACGCGACGCTCCACAAGGGTTAAACATGGAAGAGGAAAGCGTGCAGGATGTCGACCCCGACTTTGAACCCCGGAGCCGCCCGAGGTCGTGCACATGGCCCAACGTGTCCACCGTCAAACCGGAGGGAGAGGACGTCGGGGAAACCGCTCCCGGCATCGTCCTGGCGCCGGGCCAAGGGAAGGACGCGGATCCCAGGGGCGGGGCTACAGCTGGGATGGGCGTGGTCACGCCGAAGAAGGGTGGCTCGCGCCGCAACGCCTGGGGGAATCAGTCATATGCAGAGCTGATCACCCAGGCCATAGAGAGCTCTGCTGAAAAGCGGCTCACCTTGTCACAGATCTATGACTGGATGGTCAACACCGTGCCGTATTTCAAGGATAAAGGAGACAGCAATAGTTCAGTGGGATGGAAGGTAAATTATTTGCAGTTTAACTGCACAAGCGCAGTTGCTGGTAGTGTCTTACCTGCTGTCATGCATTCAGTGGCATTTTACTGGCTCTCTGCAAAACAGCAATGTCCATGTAATATCTGGGGTGAATTTTTTCTCTGTAAGATTTAACTGACTGTGAGTTAATAGACACCAGTTTCGGAGTAGAGAATCTGCAGTGAGGCTGGACATTTGCTGTTTTCTGAGATTTAAGCCCTATTCTGTGTCTTTCCCCAGAATTCCATCCGTCACAACCTGTCCCTGCACAGCAAGTTCCTGAGGGTGCAGAACGAGGCGTCGGGTAAGAGCTCATGGTGGACACTGAACCCGGAGGCGGGCCGCTCTGCCAAGGAGTCACGGCAGCGACACTCCATGGACAACTGCAGCAAGCTGCTGAAGAGCCGCGCACACGCCCGGCAGGCCAAGGCGGCGAGGGCGGAGGCAGCCCTGAGGCAGAGGGAGGCGGCCCCCGAGGGCGTCCTGCCGGACCCACCCTCGCAGAGCCGTCCAGGCCGCAGCCCCTCACCTGGCGGTTACCTTAACATGGATACGTGGACAAGCTTCCGCTCGCGCGCGGGCTCTAATGCCAGCTCCCTGAGTGGCCGGCGGTCTCCCGGGGCGATGGCGCTGGAGGACGAGGAGGCCCCGATGGAGGAGCCGCCACTAGCCGGGGCCGTGGCGGAAAGCTCCGTGGCGGAGCTGGATCTCAGCGCCAGGCTCACGCTGATAGCCAGCCAGCAGGGAGGTGCCAGTCCCCAGGGCAGCTCCACAGCGCCCCCTACCTGTCTGCACTCCATGCCCACTCTGGTGCCTTCTGATTCCAGCTTCCCGTCTCTCTGCTCGCCGCAGCCCTCAGCGCCCACGGCTCAGGCTGCTCCGCTGCCCCCCCCTCGGTGGGCAGGCCCCAACTTCTGTTTTGGCTTTGGCCCTGGCTCCCAGGATGTCACCTGCGGGGCTCATTTACCCTCGGGTGTGGGGGCGCTGTTTCCTGGGGGGCATGTAACTGGAATTCAGGGTGCGTCCCACCTCCTGAATCTGCCTATGGCCCAGCTGGACTCATCACTTTGTACACAGGGCTTCTCCCTGAAGCAGCTTCAGACCTTGGCCGGCCATAGCAGGGCACGTCTCCCTCAAGCCGGTGCTGGGCCGGGATTCCCCATGCCCGAGACAGCAGGGGGCCAGATCCCATTCCCGGCCAATCAGGACCAGCTGCCTACGGACCTGGATGCCGATATGTTTACCGAGAACCTGGACTGCGACATCGACTATATCATCAACAGTGACCTCCTGGACGGTGAAGCTGTCGACTTCAACTTCGACATGATACCTCCCGTGGGCCAGGGTTGCCATGGAAACCTACAGGACTCCTTCCACAATTGGGTGCCCAGCTAAAAGCCCCCACATCCTCAGGGGCAGGTTGTTTTTTTTTTTTTTCTTGGAGACCCATTCAAAAAGTCATTTTGCCCCCGCCCCTCCCTGAAATGTTTTTAAAGAAAAAAAACTAAATTAATAGCTGGCAGTTAGAGGTTTGTGGTGATCTAGATCAATAGCAGAACATGCTGCCTAAGCGTCTGCTAACTAAGGAACACAATAAATGTTTAATGTAATGACCATTTTGGCCAACAGGGGGCACCACACAGATGTGTGGTTTGAGTGGCGGTAAACGCCACTGCCGCATGTCCCCCAGATGTCATGCCATGCTGTGTCAGGGCCAGTGCTGAATTAGTTTAGCATAGCGTAGTGTAGCAACAGGTTGTTTCTGTAAGTTATACAGAAAATACAGTTCTTAACTATACCGTTCAACTTCTAAAAATAACAGATGGCACTTTTTTCCCCCACAAACGGACAGAGAATAACGTTTTGATTCACAGTCAGTGCAGTATAGAGTTAGGTGTGTATTAGAAGCTGTAAATATCCGCCATATTGACTGGTGTAGACGCTCTCTCCGTTATGGGTTCGTGTCTCTTTCTCTCATTCCCTCCTTCCCAGCCCTCCATCATTCTCCGCTGCTCTGCCATCTGCATTCCGAGGCACTGGGCACTGATTCCCCTTCCCGTTCCAGAGCCCCGCTCTCTTTAACGTGCCTTTGAGGAAGAGAAGGGGTACAGATAGCAGAAGATATGCGGAACGGTCTGGGGCTGTCTTATGATGTAAAGTTTAATGTGTGAAAGGTTTGAGTTTCACTTCACCCTCGGGCTCTTGACTCTCAGCTGACCTCCCTTGAAACGAGGCCCGTTTTTTTATGAAATCATGGAAGGTGATTGAAAGGGTGCAGATAAGCAGCATTTGAGTGTCAGCCCTGCGTGTCTGTGTGTGTGTGTGATCTTATGTATATATTAAAAAAATATTCCCACGGTGTGATAAAAACCTGTTATTTTAATGTTGTGGTCCCCATCTGTGATTGCAGTCAAAAAAACAAACAAACTAATAATGCCAAAAGTCTTATATTTTGTTTGGTTGTTTATGGTTAAGGTTATGGCTGGGTGGGGGTTATGGTCGTCATGTTGGGATAATTCATAGCTTCAGCGAGCTCTCTGAGAGTCTCCCGCTGCTGCCGTTACGAATGGTTACTTTTTTGCGCTGTCATTTCAGAGGGACCTTCATCTTACCATGACCAGAGTCCATGTCTGACCAGGCCCTAAACATATAACAGGCTCGGGCACTTGGCTTACAGTTGCGGTGTTCCCAGCGCCCCCTGTTGGTGATTTAGGGTACGAAACCTTTATTTTCCCATCGCATTAGATGAGTACAGCCTTGAAGCAGCCTTGAGGTCAGAGGTAAATGTAAAATGTATTTTTCCATTATAAACAAATGTAAGTACATGTGTCTGTCTGGCCACCATGACCTGCATTAACCTGGCCCAGCACCTGTGCTATTGTGCTCTCAGCCAAAAAACATTTCACCTTGACAGGTGCTTGATACGTGGCAACAGACTGGAGTGATTTTGGTCCTCCAGGGATGCATAGGAAAGGGGGTGACATTTGGAGAGCAGTGTCAGCTATGCATATATGTGAGGCTGTTTTTTAGGTAAGAATGTTTACTTATTCTAGCCTTTACGAATTAGGAATCATTTAAATCCATTATGAATTACGCTCAGGGTCCTTGTTCTGGGTTATTTTTAACCCATTTTTTTTTCTGGCAGAGCATTTTATTTATACAAGGATGGAAATCACAGATTAATCATGATTTAAAATCGTCTTAAATATTGGCACATGGTCCACGGTGCAAAAGATTCTCAGAGAGCAATGTTGTTCTAAATTCTCTTTTGGCAGCGAGCGATAATCAGGTTTACATTCGTGTGTGACATTTTATCAAATGTGAAGACTTGAAGTTACTGCAGAGTGGTGTTTATGTTTTTTTTTTTTTTTTTTTTTTTTTTTTTTTTAAAAGGGTTTGAAAAGATGTAAATTATTGTGCAAATGTGTTTTAACTTTTGGATTGTGAAATGTAGAATCAAAGCACAAACCCTTCCTAGATAATTTAGTACTTGAGGCTCTGTTGTACTAAATCTGCCCAAAAGTTCTTGTCCTGTCCTGCAGATGTTCCTGCCACTGTTCTTTAATCTATATGAAATACATTTTGGAGAGAATTTTATACTTGAACTTTTAAAAATGAAAAATATATGTTTATTTTAATAATCATCTCCAGTAACTCCAGCATCAGACTCTTGTACCGTGGCTCGTAAACTACTATGAACGTAATGGAAGTTGTCTGTTTCTTTTTAGGTTTCATGTGGGTCTGATTTCCTGAGGCTGTGTGACACGATCACCTCACTATTAATCATGTCACACTCACTCCTGTTTTTTTGTGCTATCTTTCATTTCATTGTTCAAACTTTTGACGGTAAAGATTTGTCATTGTGTCTTAGGCCTTTAATGCTTTGCACTGTTCAGAAGCTGCCTTTCCTTTTTATATAACTGCCCAGAGCAGTACATCCCATTAAAAATGATTTTTTCCCAGTCAGTCTGTGGTTGTTTTTAGCATGTTTTTGGCGCCCCCTTCAGGCCGCACCTCTGCCCTTGTGCTGCTTATCTGACACGGGAGGCCCCCAGTGATGGAGGGGCCGAGCTGCAGAGTCACTCTCTGGCGGCCCTGATTATCGCAGGGTGTCGGTCCATCTGCGAAGGGATTCGAGTGTGTGAGCGTGATACAGAGTGTGCAGCAGTTCCTGAAAGAGCTGCCTAATGTTGCTCACTGCTGCCCAGCTACCATCCATCCATCTTTGACCTGTCCAGCCTCCGTAGGGTCACGGGGGGCGGGGGCTTCGGCCTGTCCCAGGCAGACTACATATAATACAGAAAATATTAAATATTACTATAAAGGAATAATAAAAGTAACAACATATAATACTATACTATACTATACACTGAGCGGATGAACTGCTGAAGCCACACAGTATTTTCACAAGTGTCACAAAGTAGTGCGTACAATCGTTATTACAAATCATTGTATTTAGCCCAAATTTTTAACATAATAGGTTTTATGGCAGAACGTTCGTAAGTCCGACTTGTCCCTATGTCGGATGTTCTTAACCTGGGGACAGCCAGCCGCTATACCAGTAAGAATAAAACAACACCGAGTCAGACTAAAGCATTTGCACGTACGGCTGTTACTGCTTTAGCAAACGAGTTAGGAATCACAATAAGAAATACTTTCTCAGCCGTTGAGGAGTAGAGCTAAGGCGGAATGTTCCATTACGTATGAGAGGCTGGTTGGGATGTACCACCGAAATATTCAGAGAAAGATCTATATCGCACTCCAGCCTCCTAGCGTCGTGCCAGGGGTCCCTGGCCGGTGTCCCTGCTCACGCCGGCCGGCCGCTTCCGCACCGCCCTGCGCTGGCCGCCTGCCCGCTTTCACCACACGTGCGTCTTCAGGTGGAGCCCGATGCTAAGCTAACACTGCTAACCCACAACCCATAATCACTCAGTCCAGCAGCCTCCCCCGGTTCTTCGGGCCTGTTTTATGTCCACTGGTGCATCTACTGGTAGATTTGCTCTGCCTTTTGGGTTGGTGTGTATTTGGGTGTGTCTTTGTGTTCCCGGTCCTGCCTACATCTCATACCTCTCTGTTCTGATTGGTTGGTTCCTCTTTCATCATCTACCTTTATAAGGCTTATCCAGACATCGAAGAGGAGGATGTTAATTTGAATTCATTGTACTTCTTGTTATTTCCATGTACTCCGATTGATTGTGCTTTGACCCTTGTTGCTGTTTGACACTTGATTTTGTTGTTGACTTTGGAACAGTCTGATCTCCGCCGCAAAGACCGGCCATTACTCATAGCAGACCTTTTCTTCACCTGCGCTTGCTGCTGTGCCTCACAGCGTGTGATCCATATGTTTCTGGGATTCTGACATGTTGCTTTTATTCCTTTGTTTAGGGGAAGTGAAGTTGACACTGTCCCGAATTTGAGCGCATTGCTCTCACGTCACGGTGGCAGAAGAACATCTGGACCTTACCGTTTGTTGGAGAAGCAGAAGAAGTGTGATCTTCAGAGCAGAGTGTAGATTGTGACGCTGTTGAGGCTGCTTTGTCCCTCGGGCCTCCTGGCAAAGGTTCCAGAGAGATTTGAAATCCGTCAGCCAAACCTTTGCTGAATTTGCTGGAGAGATGACCTTTGATAAAGGGTGAGCTGCAACCAACCATACATTACGACAGTTAAAGGAATTGATCTCTTGAGTAGAATTTAGGAACGGCATTTCTATGAAATGGTCATTTATTTGAACGAATAAAATGTCTCATCGCTCTTTGATGCCGCAGTTCCAGCAGATGAACTTGTGTTCACCCTCCGAAGCAGCTTTTCTGTTCCATGACACGATGTCAATGGACACAAGTTCAAAATCTCCCGAGAACATGGCCCCAAAAATGATTGAGACCCCCTGTATCTACATCCGAGTCTCATGAATGTTTTCACTGCCATGAAGGTGGGTGTCTAATTGCATTCTGTCCTACGTCAAAAGATAAAAATCATCAGAGAGCACAACCCCCTCCAACGGGTGCTGCACTGGGCCATGCACCACCAAACCTTGTGAGTGCACTGTCTCTCATCTGCTGAATCTCTTTTTGTGCCTTTGTTTTGGATAGCATAGGCTCACTTCGAACACTGACCCTGAGCAAAAACAATATTTCTCTCCTGAGGGACACTGCAGCTGCACAATGCTTTATTTTGGAGAGTGTCCTACCATTTTCGAATTACTCCAGCTGCCGTTCTGGTATCTCTCATATCTCCCCTGCTTGCTGTTTATCTGGGGTCTCACATTGTCTCTGGATTCGACTAAGTTGCAATAAGACCTCAGTTGCCATTGGAAGGAGATTCTTTACGATCAGGAATGATTTAGCAGGACGAAAAGTCACCCTGTAAACTGAGGTGACTGATGTCCTTGAGTCCTTCACGTGTGGTGATAGTCCTGTGCTTGAACACACTGCCCTCTATCCCTAGGGAGATTAAATTATCTTGTGAAGGGGCTGATGGCGGTCTGCTGACGGCGGTCTGCTGATGGTGGTCTGTGGATGGCGGTCTGCCCACCTTTGAATGAGAGCTGATGTTTCGTTATCTCGCTGCATCTCATCCGCTCTAGAGCTTATTGGACCACAGCCTATCTGGTCATCTCGGTGAAAGAAAAAAGAACAGTTGTCTGTCAAGACATTTCTTTTGGCCCTCCATGAAATCGAATGTGTCTCAATACTGTTGTTTTTGTCATGCTTGTCAAACTGCTGGGAAGCTTAATCTGCTTATTGTCCCTATACTGGTTATGGGGGAGCCCATCCATACTTAGAACATACTGTTCTAACATTAGAATGAGGGAACCCCCTTTATTCTATTTGTCATCTATGACACAGTTTGGGAATCCCTTGGATTTAGTCCAGCTGAGCTGCTGTTTGGGCATTCTGTCCATGGTCCTTTATAAATACCGCAAGAATAGCTTCTGTATTCAGATCAGTCACGGGAATGTCTTGGATCATGTCAATTCATTTTAAACAGATCGGGTTCTTGTTTTACTGCTGATACCAAGTCCGGCTCTGCAGGCCAGGCTGCCAGGTCCACGTGTCACTGAGTGGCGGTCGAATGAAACAGCCTGTCATGAAGACCCCACAAAGAAGTCTCGCCTTTGCTTAAGTGCGTTTGTCCCCACAAGAGTCTGCCCCTGGGATGGATGGATTAGGGAACTCCCAACACAGACCCACCTGGTCTTCCCATCTAAACTCCCACACTGGTCAGACTCTGCTCAGGATGGTGCTGAACACTCACTCTCAGACCGCAGTCCTTCAACACGATGGAGATGTTGGGGATAACACTCCTTGGTTACTGTATCATGTACTGTATGTGGCTGTACATACAACGCTTTTATATGACCGGCAGTGCAGTAGGTCTGTTTATACCAGCACCACTGCAAACACCTGACGCACTGCGCTATGACGTCAGGAATTTTTCAGCTCCATTATAACCTTCTGGGACCATCGTAAATGTGGTCCGTCGACCGAAACGTCATTATGTGGCGCATAACTGTAGTGTGACAGAAATAAATGGCACCAAGACTAAAATTACATCCCTCGTGTCTTTGACACTATCCCACTGGAGCAGTAGACGTCTTTGACACTATCCCACTGGAGCAGTAGACGTCTTTGACACTATCCCACTGGAGCAGTAGACGTCTTTGACACTATCCCACTGAATTGGGAACGAATGTGCAGAGAAACACCATTTCACGAGCGTATGAGAAAATTAACTGCCTTTACTGCAAATGTGGTTATGTGCGGATGTAGTGGAGTCCGTCGTACTGTTCTACATGCACTAATCTCCCTTACATTTCACATTTTTTCAGTAAGTTCAGTGTTGGGGCTAAAAATGATGCAAATCTAGAAAATTATCCACCTTTTAAGCAGAAACGTCAACACATTATTGTAATATAGCGACCATATTTTTGGTTAAGCACTGAATGCCAGTGGATTCCGCTCCAATCTGTGGCTTTAACGTCAGTGTCTTCAGCAGTATAATTTTGTTGTGTAGTGAGTGAACTGGGAAGCCCTGCGTACCCAAGCAATGTATGAGAGGATGTGATGACATCAGAGCCCCAGGGAAACCCCTTCAGCCCAAAGCAGGAAAGCACACAGACACACGGCTTCCCACAGAAGGTGTCAAACATATGAATCTTTATAGAAAAAATAAGTATCTTCACATTTCACATGTAACAGTTTCTGCTTGTTTGTTCATTTACGTGGTAAATACTGAACAGGCGGTTCTGTCCGTCTCGCAGCAATGTGAGGCAGAGGATGGGCCTTGGGCCCTGGTGGGATGTCCCATCCCCTCTCCCCCTCCCCCCACAAAGGAAATGGGGGCAAGGCCAGCAGCATCCCAACTCGTGATCTTGAGCCGAACTGGGCCGGCATCCCCCGCTGGAGGCAGAGACCTGAAGAAGGTGTATGGGTCGGTGCGGTCCAGTCTGATCCAGGAAAATGCGAGGCGGCACATTCAAACCCCCGCAGGCCTGAAGGCACCCATCAAAAGCACCATTTGGGGGGGGGTGATCCACAGGCCCCCGATCCTCTGACATCCCTCGAGTACTTTTACCAGGCACATGCTCACATTCTCACATTCCACACGCCAAAATATCAGACCTTTTCGTCTCAGTTTGCAGACCCGGGTGCCAGGCACAGATTTAGGAGCACGACAGGCTGTAAACCAGCAGTGAAGCAACCCCCGAAATAACAAGAAAAGGGCAAAAAAAAAAACACAGAACGGACACGCAACAGCGGTGAAAGAGGAGAACCGATGATAGGAGGGTTTGGGGCGAGCAACTTCGGCGCCTGAACGTGACGTGCGATGAGTGTGACATGGCATCCTCAGCCCCGCCCCACCAAAAAACACACACCCCCAAAAAGTCAGATCAGAGACTGAAAGGCAAATCTCAGGGCAGAGCGAGAAGCGCGGCAGTTTCACTCACACGCTGGGAGGGATGGAGAGTAGGATGAAGGGCGTGGGTGAGGGGAAGAAGCCGGCTCTGTGCCAAACATTCACTGATTTGCTGGGTGAAACACGTAGTTCAGGCATGAGGAATGAGGCAGGCCTCTCCGTGAGGAAGTTTCAGTTTGGGGGGGGGGGGGGCACACGAGGCCAAAGCTCAGGCGGACGTCCCCCCCACCAGACCGGCTTGTCTCACAAAAGCGCTAACAAATGGGTCTTCAGAGCCCATTCTTGTAGTGTAACGCTGCTCCTGGTCTACACACTGGTACTGACCCTCTAATCTCTCACTCCCCAGTGAAGGTGTTGCCCGGGGTGGGGGCTGTTTAAACAGACTAGTAATAATAATGGTGCAGGGAGATCAAAGGGCGGCGGAGGGAAGGACGGGGTGGAGGACAGTTTGGCTCAGAGACGTTCGCGCGCGAGCCCTGGGTACCACAGCAGGCCGTGTGATCGACACAGGCTCGTAAACAGGCCCACCGGCAGTGACATAAATAATAACAATAACAATGAGAATTGCACATCGGATGTCTACAGTGTGACAACTGTGACAAAAAGAAAGAAAAAAGGAAAAAGAAAAAAAAAAACAGATTGACCTTCGAGGAGGGGCTTCCAGGTGATCGGCAGGGACTTTGGCAACATTGGGGCTCCCCCCCTTCCCCGCCCCTCCCCACTCAAAGGCCTAGGAGATCATGTACTGGGTGATAGCTCTCAGCGCATACAGAAGCTCCGCCTGCAGCCGTGCCTCCATTATCAGCAAGTTGATGTGGACCTATGGGATGAAAGAGGAGGGACACGGTTAAACTCCGCCCACCTATTCCAGGAAGCAGAGGCGGAGTAGAGCGGACGGGCGACCCCCCCCCCGCACCTTCTCCCCGGGTTTCAGCCGCGTCCAGGGCAGCGAGCAGGGCGGGTTCTTGGTGGCGTCCGGGAAGCAGGAGACCATCTTTATGTAGAGCTTCACCTCCCTCTCCAGCAGCCGGTTTACCTGACCGTAGTCGTAGTCGTCGTATCTGAGCAGAAGACAAAAATAAGTCGCGCACCCACAGGAGCCCCACCAGACTGCATTCAGTCAGAGCAGAAAAATTAATTAACATTCCACTTGATTATGGTTTAATTAAATGTCACATAGTAACACACACCTCGGCTTGCCCTATGTGTACATCAAGGGGAGAACGCCTTAGAGAGGGTGCAACAGAGGGCTATGAGAAATACTCCTAGTTTTAGAGGAATGTCTTATGAGGAGAGGTTAGCTGAGCTGAATCTGTTTAGCCTCGAGCAAAGGAGACTAAGGGGGGACATGATCCAGGTCTATAAGATTCTAACAGGTCTGGATGCTGTTCAGCCAAATTGCTACTTCGATATTAGTTTAAATACTAGAACTCATGGCCATAGGTGGAAATTAGCGGGAGAGCATTTTAAAATGAATTTGAGGAAGCACTTCTTTACACAGCATGTAGTTCGAGTATGGAATAGTCTTCCTGCTAGTGTAGCTCAAGCTGAAACCCTGGGTTTCTTTAAATCAGAGCTAGATACGGTTTTAACAACTCTGAGCTATTAGTTAAGTTCTCCCCAAGCGAGCTTGATGGGCCGAATGGCCTCCTCTCGTTCGTTTATTTCTTATGTTCTTATGTAATTAATGAGTATTAATGACAGTTGACAAGGGAGGATGAAGGGGAGAGGACCCTACTGGTGAGCCTCAAGCGGGAGCTCTGTGTGTGTGTGTGTGTTTGGAGGAGCCAGCATCCGCCATAATGAGCAGAGAGACCGGTCCTGCCCCCAGGAGTGGCCCCTTACCGTATACCCAGCATGCAGTGGATGTAGTTCCAGATGGCCCTCTTGAGGTCGGGCCCGCGGGGCGTCGGCAGCGCAGCCACAAGACGGAAGCGCTCGTCCAGCAGGTAGCCGATGTCCGAGTACAGCCGGTTCGCCAGCGAGAAGCCGTGATCTTCCCACGAGTAGTCCTGTGTCGGGGGCGGGGCACGGAGATGGGGAGGTGCCGCGTTAGAGGAACGTGCGGATTCCACGGTCATGACACAGACAGACGGACAGACCAAACACAGTCACAGCACAGCTCGGAAAGCATGGACAGACAGCACGTGGATCACAGCTGGTTCACAGCCCAGCGCAGGGCAGTCGGCCGCCCGGTCAGTGTCGCTTATATACCTGCACCCTGAAAATCTCAAAGTGATCCTGCTCCTGAGGGGCAAAGTCCTGGTACCGGAACTCCGGGTCGGTGACGAAGCGGGCCGGCTCCGTGTCACATGTCACTTCCCCATCTTCCTCATCTGGTGGGGAGAGAGCGAGGCAGAGAGTGGGTGGTGGGGGGGAACTTGCAAAAAGGGGCAGGATGTGGGGACCCGCAGGGGACGTGGGGGGCAGCGTACCCGCCAGCAGGGGCGTGTGTGAGGCACGCAGCCGCTCGTCTATCCTGTCCACCTCGCCCGTTACTCTCTGCAGCCGCTCCCTTAGACACACGGCCTCGTAGCTGGAGTCCAGGGACTGGGGAGACAGACAGCTGCCATTTACCCAGCATTCCTCAGGGAACCTCCTCCCCGCCTGGAATGACTATGGAATGTGCGATACCCATCTCCCCACTGAGACTCACCCGTCTTCGGGAGGTCCAGTCCGGAACAAAGGTAGGGGGGCGGGCGCTGCCACTGCAGTTGGCCGCCTCGCAGGGCCGGTGCCCCTGGGGGGTCCCATGTGGGGCCCAGGGATTGGCGGGCGAGTCGCGGTCCGCCCCGGAGCCGAAGACGAAGCTGCAGAGGGAGTGGCAGTGGGCCAGCAGGACGACGGCCTGCACAAGTTCAGCCAGCGACCAGCACTGCTCGCCCATCTTCAGCAGGTCCTGGAGGAGCGGGACACAGCTGCTACTAATGTCCCTGAACACCACAACTCAACAAAATCGTCATTCCCTTGAACATCATTCCCGAATATGCAGTCACCCCTGAACAACAACACCACTGAACAGTCACCCCTGAGCACCATTCCTGAACACCGCGCCTGAACATGTCACTGCCTCTGAACATCATACCTGAATGTCCATCACCCCTGAACACCACTGCTGAACACGGTCACCCCTGAATACCTGCATTTTATATCTAACACCCAGTATGTTAAGCCAGAATGGAGTCTCGGGGGATCAGGTGCATCACTGATTGAACTCAGAAAGCCATATCACCCCCCCCCCTCCCCGAGCACTGTACCTGGATGTGAGAGGGGGCAGTGAGCCAGGGCCGGTGGGCCAGCACCTTGTTGATGTGATCGAGGCGGCGCAGCCGGGCGGGGGCGTACTGCAGGCCCTGCAGCCACAGCGGGTCCCCGCCCACACGCAGGAAGTGGGCGGAGTGCCGAGACACTAGGTGCGTGCAGCGGTACTGTGCAGCCGCCTGTCGGGAGGGGGGGGGAGGGATGGGTAAAAGACAAAACAGGCACTCGAGCGATGCCACCAAAGATGGCCGACGACACACTCGGAAACACAGCTGGTTATAACACGCATACACACACGCGCCACTAGGGCGGCGCTAACGCACCATGATGGCGATGTAGTGGCGGTACTGCAGGGGCAGCGGCCCATCCATGTGCAGCACATAGTTCTGAGTGCGCAGGAAGCTCTCCAAGTACTGAGGGTGACAGGCCATTTGCTGAGACAGGGCATCCAGGCTCCCCCTGCTTGCCAGAGCCTTCATGCACAGCAGGGCCACTCGCTCCTTCTCAGAGCTCGCCACCTGAAAGGGGAAGAGACATGAAGCAGGGGAAGAGTGAGGCGAAACCCAGATATACAACCACCCCCCCCCAGTGGCAGTGAGCACCCTGGCCTGTAGGGGGCGCCCTGAAAATAAGTTACACTTTATAAACAACAGGACTTTAATGTACAGAAGGGGAGATGTAATGAGGCAGAATATGAGTGAGAAGAGAGGCAGAAATGAGGCAAGGAAAAGAGGGAGAGAGGAGGGAGAAACGGAGGAAAGAACAGCTAATGGTTTGGGGACAGACTGCTAAGGTTTGGGTTAAGCTAGATCCAAAGTGGTATTTTAAAGAGAAGGAGGCGGTGAGACAGGAAAGCAGTGGGTGGGGGGGGACTGTAGGGTCAGAGGTGTCACATGCTCGCTGCCAGCCTCTACAGACAAGCCCAGGTGCACAGAGCACGCAAGAGCTGTGCTGACGGCCTTCCTACGGAATGCAACGACGCGTAGCTATCGGGGCCCGTAGTTCCTCATTCTGGCCAGCAGGGGACAGACCGGAGGCAGCTGACAGGACTAAAAATAGAGCTGAGAGATAGAGATATGCTACGGCGATGTGTGGGACGTGCAGCGGGAGGAGGCACGTCCAAAGGCGCGCGCACCGGGGGCAGTCAGTCAGCTACGGAGACTTTTAACGACAGGCCAGAAACCGGGGCTATGTCAATGCTGGTCAAAATGGACGGAAATTTGGGCCGCCGGGCTCAGAGGCAGGTGCGGGAACTGTTCTGCCGCGCGGCTCTAAGGAGCAAAGCAGCAGCTCATCCCTCAGCTTGGCTGAGCACATAAAGAACACCTTAAACACAACACCTGCAGGAAATACTTCCTGGTTCCCTAAACCGAAGAGTCTGTTCCTATTCCGTCCTCGCAGGGGCACCAGTGACCCCGATCTCTCCAAAAGCCTTCCACTCGAAAACATCATCCAGACTCTATGCCGGTCGGCGATGATATCTGGCCTTCTCATTGGCTGCAGAAATGCCTGGCAAAGGTGTGGAAGCCTCTCATTGGCTGCACCCCAAGTACCCAATGCGATCAAAAGGGCCAGCCTCTATAAACCCACGGACTTAATAAAGGTCACAGGTGAAACCACACACAAAACTGCAGAACTGCACACAGGAAGTGGGCACAAACTGGGGTCTATAGACTCATCATGTGCGTTTGACTCTACTGCGCTGCTAAAATAGCTGAGTAAACAAACAGCTGCCTGGGCAAAATTTCTCAGGCATACCTGCACACAGGAGCGAAATGCTCTGCGTGCTGTGAATATAAAGCAGATATGGCTATGACGTCATTTCCTGTGTCAGCACAATGCCTGAAAGTTCCCTCATATACCAGTAAGTGATGTGAGAATCTTGCAACACTCGCGGTAAGTTGCAGCAGCAGATTAAACTGGATTTAAGAGTTTTAAGAGTGACAATACGGAGGAATTTTAACACAGGAAGTAAAGCTCAGCTCTAATAGTAAATATAACTGGCAAATTGCTATACACCACAGTGTAGGTACCAATCCTTCAGACCAGACACCCCAGTGAAAGTGATGTAACCATTTGTTAGACAAACCACAGGCACGATTTGTGAAACAAGGCACAGGGTAAAACTGAAAGACAGAAGCGGTCAGGGTGTATGAAGTCCCCCAAGCCGGCTTCCAGCACGGCAGTCAGTCGGCTGACAAGCAGCAGGGCGCCTCGCACGACACGGCTAAACACGACCGCGTCACCCGCCCATTGACCCGAGACACGGCAGCTCGCAGATCAGCTGGCGACTCTGGGGAACAGAGCAGCGTGTGAAACAGACTTGCCAGGCGCCGGGACACCAGCCCAACCACGGAGGCCCCAAACGATGCACGTCGAGGGGCCCCGTAGGCCCCTCCAACAGCTCAACGGAGAAGAGTAGGAGGGAACGTCGGGAGAGGAGAAACGACACCGTGAGGGAGGTGAAGGAGAGACAGAGCAGAGGGGACGTCTGCTCCTCGCCGCTCGCCGGCACCCCCTGCTGGCAGTCCCAGTCATGCCCGTCTCCTTTGGTTTTATCACAGCCATCTGGAACGGCAGTGCGGCGCTCGTGCCTGCCGGCCCGTGCAGAAGCAGATGCATGTAAACCTGCGCCGGGCCAGATACACGAATGAGGCTGACGCAGAGACAAGCGGCAGCCTCCGGGGCGAACGCGGCGGTTCCTCAAACCGCCCCAGCTCCCGCAGGACCGGGCAAAGGCACAGCCCTGGATCCGGGCCGGAGCAGCAGAAAAATCAACAAAACAAGCCGCTTAAATACAGAGTGTTTCCTAAGCCGGGAAATCAGACAGACGGATGGGGAATCATGAAATGCTGAATCGCCGTCTCTGCAAACTGCTCCGCGGACCTAAAGAAAGTTTGCTCTCAAGCCGCCACCTTGATTACAGTTTGGCCTTTTACTCCAAACACACAGACACATACATGCACTACTGCAAGAGCCACCGGGAACGAAAATGCGAGCGGACCGTTCCACTGACCTGTGCACACCGCCAACACAGGCACTGATCGCGGATCTGTTACTGCCCTCTCCTCTCTGCAAACCCCTACAAGAGGCGTACTGAGCGCCCCAGTGCTCCTGCACGCCTAAAAGCAGCTGCAGAGTGACGCGGCGCCGGCCTATCCGGTGACCAGTGCCTCCAGTAAGACACATTTCTGACAGACGTTATTTCTGCTCTTCGCCTTACTGCTGACAGGGAGGGAGTGGATCCGTCAGGAGGGCGACTCCTTCGCACTGAATCATCTCTGTGTCCTGTGCACCCCTCACCCGTACAGTAAACGCGCCAGTTTCTCTTGCGATCTGATCCCACACGCAGCAAAATGACAGACTGTGCCCACACGAATGCACCATCATATCTACTGCAGCACATTGCATACTGCACACCCACCCAGTCGTCCCAGCGAGAATACTTAGAAGTATAACTGGAAAAAAATGTAACTTCACCCCCCCCCCCAAGGACTAAGTTATAGCTCTACCCATGCTTTTATACGAGTCGTTCAGTTCTGATAGTGTCAACTACAAAAGGGCAAGATTTTTCATCGTTTAGAAATGGGACGGGGGCAGCTGAACAAACCTGACTGCCTGACAGAAACGCAAAACACGCCGGAAAAAAAGACAACTGCAACACGCAGAGGTCAAAAACAGTAAAAGACAGAAGGAATGACCAGCATCACTTCTGGCTTTCCTCTATTGTCATCCTTCACGTTAAAATCGCGGTAAACAAGTTTCTGTGTCAGCAGCGCTACTCCCAGACAAGATGCGGAACTGCACCCTGGTCAGGAGAAAAACAACTTTGATTGGCAGTACATTCAGCATCATAACACACAAAGAGGACTCAAATAAAGAGAGTGAAAAGAAAACATGTTCAAAAAAAACCCAAAGGCATCAAACTCTGCTTTCCCCAGTTAATAGGAAATAAGATAATATATAGTAATGCCCCAAGTGCCGTCTTCACGTTCAAAGAAACAGCCATCATACTTCTGCATTAACGTGCCCAAAATCCATCGAAAAAGTGCAAAATGTGATCATCCAGACAACTGGGAAGGTTGTCATGGGTGATGTCGACGTGAAGCGGCGCACTCCTGAAGAGGTGATGTCATCCTGCCCTTTTCAGGCGACAAACACGCGCAAGAGAGCCCGGGGTCGCCTCGCAAACTGCCTTAAGAACGACTCGATTGTCATAAAACAAAATGCGCCCAAGTTTAATTAGTCTGATTGGCAGAACATTCGGCATCACCAAGCAGAATAATGCCGCTGGCATGGATTTATATGTGCGATCGGGAGAGGAATATGTAATATGGGAGATTTCTGTCCCTCAAACACCCTGGCTGCGCCGGCATGCAGAGGGAGGACAGTGCATTCACAGATGCATGGTGCTATTCCTTAGATCTGAGTGAAAAGTCCCACCAAGCCTTGCACTCCCTTCTGATGGGGGAGGGGTGTTTGGGTCAACTCCTTTGTAACACTCCTGTCCAGCTATAGAAACATTTAGAATGTTATGGTCATCCGTTACGATCGGGCTTCATAAGTCCGATGTAACGTTAAGCTTAATATGACGGCGTACCTGTAAGTCATTTTCGGATCTTGCTAGACTAACATCTCCCCGTCCGGGTCTCACGCAAAGCCGCAACTTTTTCACTAAGACGCGTCACACGAACGGTAGAGCCAAACAAAGACTACCGTTTCTTCAAGAATAACTTCAAGATAGCAGGTCCCCTATATTAAGTTTTCATACGACTGACAAACAAGATGGGGTCTTTCGCAACATTATTGATAATGCCAGAAGTCAAAGCTCTAGGTAGGAACAAGGGACATCATCAATACGACCGTCGCTCCGCCACAATATATACCCTTAATGTGATCTGTCCAACTATGGCACGTAAAACGCGATTTGTAAAAAATGTACGGAATTTAGTGAAGTGCCCAGGGGAAGACTGGCTGTTTTGCTAAACAACAAATCCGTTAGAGTTTGCCCCCCTCCCCCTTCCCGCAGCCAGCCATTTCGCCTTCTTTTTTTTCTCGGCTACTTACATTGTTTCATCATGTCACCCTCCCGTGTCCAGCCGCACTTACATGACTTTCCACCCCCCGGAGCACTAATGATCGTCAGCTCTCGATCACGTAGTGCACGATTCTCCGGAGGAAGAGCGCAGACCTGCCCGCCGCAGACGCACCATCCGCACAGTTGGCCGAATGAATGAAACAGGCAGCCGCTGCCAACTTCGGCGCTCCACTTGAGAGGAAGCGCTTCGGCCACTATTTCCTCCGAGGGATAAGACGCCCTCCGTGTAGCTCCGTTTTTACAGATCACACTTTGTGACATCTGATATTAACGCGCAGTCACTCATAATAATGACACTCGTCGACAGCACGGGGTACAATAATAAGATTAGGTTTGTACCTGGTTCTGGACGCGCTGGCATTGAGTTCCGAAGGGATAATCCATTTTATTCGTACAGATGGTCATTTTCCTCCAAATTAGTGCATGGATACGGCTTCTCTAGCTGTTCAATAAGTAACAAAGAGCAAACGCACCCCCCACCAAAGCAGCCTAGTTAGGTGGCTTGCTGGCTCAGGATACAAGTCTGGGCATTTACAGAACAGGATAAGGGGGAGGTAGAATAACTATTAGACTGACAGCTGAAGTCAGCGAGCGTCCAATCAGAACACGGAGAAGGCGGGCTCACGGGGTGATGCACCAGCCAATCAGGTTGCCGAGGCTAATTTTAATGTCAAGACACGCGTGCGCATGCGTGTATGGGTGTGCGCTGGTGTCTCCGATAGTCTCGTAAACTGCTGGTCGGATTAGCCGTGGCAAAGCCAGCCGGCCGCCGGAACGCCGCGACTTCTGCGGACCTGGCGATCCGTGCGATGGGGCCTGCTTTACCGCCGTGTCCGAGTGCAGATCAAACCCACATTTAATTATGTCCACTGCCGTGGGCGAAGCTGCCGTCACATTTTTGACATGTTTCTACTTCAGTATTCATTGTGGTGAATAGAGCACTTTTTATGTTTCAGACAAAAAGCAATTGTACTTATTACTGCAGGCCATAATGAGTTTGTTATTTCTACAGTTATTACATTGCCTGTTCTTAGCCCCAATGAAATGTAATCACACTGCACGGTAAGTATTGTACACCTCTGAATAAGATCCGATTTAATCGATTCTTATTAAATAATGCATACCAAATATCAACAAGCTAAACAAAACCGTTCAATGAGAAATATAAAAGTAATTATCATTTAAAAGGGAAAACAGCATGTTTGTAGCAAAAGAAGGGGTGATTCACAGCAGGATCTAAAGCCCCAGAAGACTGATGACACAGCATAGAAATCCTTGGCAAAAACAAGGGAAACAGGACTGGTGAAGTTGTGGAGAGTACTAGTCATTTTCCTCCACACACCTTCAATAATTGCTGATATTAATGTGCTGTGGAAAGGCATTTGCAATGAATCCTATCGCTGTGTCGTACTGCTGGATTTAACAGTTTTGTCTTTGCTCCTATCTGCTAAAATGTTTTTGAAATGTCTTACGGGTAATTCACAGGTATTCAGGAAGCCAGTGACTGTGAATCTGCTATGCAGCTATGCATCACAGTCAATAAAGGTGGGGAAGAATCCTCACAGATTTCCTCCTTCCTCAAGCAAACATTGTCATTGTGAGTTAATGGGCCATTTGGTTTTAATCAACAGTATAAATTAATGGTTTACTTGCTGCTTTCAGTTTATTTTATTTGTTAGAATGTTTTCCACAGAGGCAGGCATGTCTGGGCATGTCAGCTGAGTTTCTCAGAAGTGCTCACCACACATCTGTATCAGAAAGAACTGGAACAATAGCCAGTGAATAACAAGGCAGGCATTATCATTGGCAGCGTCTCTACAAGGAAACTACAAGATGGAAGGCAATTTATGGCAGCGGCTTCTGTTTGTCCTGTTAAGAGTCACAAGAACCTATGGGTGCAAGGCAGGGAATAACCCAGGATGGGTCACCAACCCATCACAGGGCAAACTGACACACCATTCATTCACTCTCTGCTCTGCGTGTGCGTGTGTGTTACATTAGGGCTGCAGTATCTGTCTTGGGTGTGTTACATTAGGGCTGCAGTATCTGTCTCGGTGTGTTACATTAGGGCTGCAGTAT
>JAABNX020018205.1:21048-36829 GCA_015163995.2 Mormyrus lacerda | reverse complement strand
TAGATAGATAGATAGATAGATAGATAGATAGATACTTTATTCATCTCAAAGGAAATTTAGAAATGTGCTTGCATTTACATTCATTTATGTATGCATTCATAAACATATAATTATTCAGCCAAAGGTTTACAGATATTACAATATTAATCTTATAAATGTGACAGGCATTATTGTTATCTATCATCATCAGACCGTGTTTTGATCCTTTGTGTCGAGATCATTCTGCTGAAAACCAGAAGGATTTAAGGATTTCATTTCCTTTGTGGATTCAGGTCTTTCCTTATTTATGCTCATATAGATCTGTCCGATTGTTCCTTCCCCAAATGCTCCAGGCCTGGAAACTAGCAGCAGAGATCTGTCTGACTGTTGAGGACAGATCCCGAAGACCAAGCTGGCCAGAACACACACCAGCTGCCTGCTCCACTTTGCAGGGATGGGAAACGGTTGAGGGACCAGATTACTTGATGTCTCTGTTTCCATAGAGCCAAGCACACGGTGTGAGTGGTACAGCAGTGAGAGACTCGTCTCCTTGACCTCAAGGTGGCTGCTTCAAGTCTCCAGAGATACCTTGTTATCGTAAGCTCAGAAATGGCCATGATAGTTTAGGTGGGCCATCCATCAAAGTTACATTGGTTATATATACCTCAGATAATGACCAGGGGCCATTCTAGGATTTTTAAAGATGGGTAGCATAATAGAGGCCATAATTCATACATACACATTAGATATATTTTATATCGGTGAGTGACAATGGAGAGAGCCAATCAGCTCCCAGCCGATGCCAGTGCCCCTGTGGCTCCGCCCTCATATATACACCCCTGATAATGGCACAACTTCGTATCACTGAATTATTTAAGCTATAAATTTGAGTGGGAGTGTTTGGATTTTGGTATAGATAACTGTAAGAGGTTTATTATTTAAATTTCTTAAGAATAAATTCAGTATATATACGCAGACGTCCTAAAAAGGCATATAGAGAATAGAAAGGAGTAGTTTTGCGCTGCCATTGTTAAAAAAAAATCTCGGTCTATGATCAGTTTATCCGGCTTCTTTGTTAACAGCACTGCCGGAACTAAAGTGAAAGTCTCACGGCCTCAAAGATAACTTAACAAAGACAGAGTATAAAACAAAGCGGGAAAGTTTCACAGCTATCTCAGGGTCTCATCTCGTTGCTTTTAGATGGGGTCTGCATAGGCACTGACCATAAATATGAGCCAGCAGCCAAATCCCACTTCAAAGCTCGAAGCGTGAGATGTGAAAAAAAACCATAAATGTTAATCATTTCACACTCTCCCCGTGAGATAAACAGAGAAATGGATAAATGTGAGGGGGGGGGGGCGGTGGGAGTCGGGCTTTGAAACCTGTGTGGCTTTCTTCTCTTCACCTTGGGAAAAAAAAGACATTTGAAGGCAGGAAGAGGAGGCTGGGGATCCTTGGGTTTTGCAGGCGGGGGGGGGGGTGCTACAATGCGAATCATCACTTTGGGATCACAAAACACGAGTTAAGATCACGACACTAAATCTAAAACAATAACAAAACAGAGGACCAAAGAAATAAATAAATGAACAGAATCCCTGTGAAAGGAAGGGAGCCTTGTTCGGTCTCCCCTCCAAGTGCCGACTTTCTGGTTAAGTAATAAAACCACTTCTTCTTACCCCAAATATATCGGTACTGAGTCAGCGCTTTATACTCTGTTCCCCTTCATTCACTTTCTCAAAACTATTTGTACCTAAATTCGTAGATGGCCCGATTTCACGACAGAATGGGTCATACACAACAACGTAATTAGTGATGGGTTACAGCAAGTCTGGATCTCAGGAATCACAAGGCACAAGGCAAGGGACACTGTGGACAGGATGCCAGTCCACCACAGGACATAAGGCAGGGGACGCCGTGGACGGGATGCCAGTGCAACACAGGGCACACACTCTCAAATTTAGCTACAGTAATTTGCATAACTGTATGTCTCTGGACAACGAGAGGAACTATGGGAAGTTTTTGCACTTTGGCATACAATTCAGCAATTTAACATAGAGGGCTTACTTTACTGCTGCTAGATGCACCAGCCCTGCTGACCACACAAGATTCTTCAGCATTAAATATCTTCAAACGCCCATGGCTTTCACTAGCTCACAATGAGCGACAAGCTATAAACTTTATTACATTTATTCATTATGTGAATAATGAATGTTTGTAACAACCAGTAAAATCAGTCTCCATTTCAAGGATACGATCAGGTGGCGTGTACGTGGGGGGGGTCTGACACCCACAGGCGACAGGCTGTCCAGGACCTGAAAACGTGTCAGCCAGTTTGTCATGTAGATGAGAAGCGCTACACCTGACGGTCACCACGCGCGGAGACAGCGGGAGAGCGCTCTCGATCCACCGCGACTTTACCCTCGTTATACAGCGGCATGCGTGATCGCTGACAGCCAACTCTCATTTACAGCTTGGAAACACGGCTGGAGGGTGATTATTCTCGAAAAAGAAAGATGGAGGAAGGCTTAGAGACAAACAAGTGGGGGGAATCATGATATTTTGCCGTTCATTTTCATTTGTTTTGGATCTGGTTTCTTTAACTGGAGAGTGCATGTACTTAGGCATGCAAGTTTTTATTTTTAAATTTAGATTTTGTATGTTTTAAATGTCTGTGTTTTTGTTTACTTTTATTTCGACCAGTTGTTTGATGCACAATTTTATTACATCTCCATAATATCTTATTATATGCATAATATTTTAATAATCAATGCATAGTTTAATAGTCAGTTTTAAAAATCGCTGTTGATTGATTTAAATATTTACTCTTTTATCTGATGCATTTATCCAAAGCAACTTACAGTAGAGCGAAGGGTGACATTGTGTGTACTTATTGGGAGGTGAAGCCATGAGCTTTGGGATCTTAATGACCTAAAAGTTTGGTCTAAGGCTTGAGGTTTTCATGTTTCTTTGTAGTCAGGCAGTGAAAGCATCCTAGTTTCACTCTGCTTGCCAGCTAGGAAAGGTTGAAAGAGTTTTATTCTTGGCAGTAAATGACGTAGTAAAACATGAAGGTTCATCACAAAGCTGTTAAGGGGCCATAATTCTACCGGAAGATTTACAAGTAAAATAAATTAAATTTGACTTTAGCTTATTAAATGGGGCGACGGGGACTGATGAATTGGTGCCTATAAGGTGCACTCGGTCGTCACGTACGACCCTGAGCACGGCATTTTGGAAAGAAGACTATGGGCGCACGCAACCCTTAGGATAACACACAAAAACAGGAACTGCTTTGGAAGATTTGTGAAACGGACATGCGGCCTTCAATGGCAGAATGTATGGAAGTAACGCAAAAACTAATATCCTCGTCATTAACAACATACATGCTACCTGGAGATCCATAAAGGCACATTGTACGTGTCACGGGCAAACCGACAAGATGCCGGAAATAATATTATGACCGAATATCTGCAGGAGTTATTTACGTATTCTTGGGGGAAGACCTTATGTCTCCATTAGCTAACCTTGCTCTTTGAGAATCAAGGTCAGAAGCTGAATGAGGTGTATTGTGGATGAACTCGCACTGTAGCCGACTCCCATGATTGGAACAAGCAACCGGCCATTGTTGACGGTGCTTTTGTTGGGTCTGGAAATTAAGGACATTCTATTTACTGGCACCGTCCTGCATTGCATTATGGGATTGTGCGCCATATGTGAGGAGACAAGCTCAATTGTTTCCACGCAGAAGCACTTGCATCCATTGCCTCAGGCATGTGCTTGGCCATTAGAGTAAAACCTACACATCTTGCGTGGTTCTAGACACACACAAAAAAAATGTAATACACATTTGTGTTGCTCAGCTGTTCGTGAGAATGTCAATCCCTTTTTTATTTGGCCCAGAAAGAAGGACGCCATATTCATTTGCCAGTTTTCAATGCTATACCTCTGTGTCTATTTTCCCCATTCTGTATTCTCTTTTCTGTTCATTTGCTTAACTCCATTTTGGGGGTAGCTTGCTGGAGCACGACCCATTTCAGCCTATGAATCTAAATAAATGAGATTCATGGATTACATCGGAGTCTTGGCAGCGGAGTCTGGCGGAACGTGCCGGACAGCTTAATTGCAGTTTGCTGAAGGGGAGGTGCGAAAGCGCCACTCCAGTGTAATTAAACACGGACGCGTGCTTTTGTCATTGTCACTGTGGAGGCTGATTGACTAATATGTCACCTTAGCAGGTCATTACACTTTTCCAGAAGGCTCTGACTCAGATCCAATATCAATCCAATTGCACGGATCATTTTTAGATTTCAACTGCATCGGAATTACTTATCGTAATTAACTGCCCGGCTAAATTGTCTGGAAGCTTAATTATTTATTATTTAAATTGCACTTTGCGCTTTGAATATTTTTTGCAAAGAGCGGCTGAAATCAGGCTCAGTTTGCTTGGTGACATACGGACTGTCTTGGGTACATTTTCATTTCCCGTTTAGCATTGCCTTACCTTTTTGCGCTGTTCTAAAGACCGTAATACAACACGGGACAGCCAAGCTTGTGTAGAACCTCCCAAACGAGCATACAGAGGATGCTAAGTGTGTGGTTTGTGTAGCCGCTGTTATGCCACGTGGCAAAAGACAGACTTTCTGTCACTGGGTACCTGTCATCATTTTAGAGGCATCAGGGACAAACAGCACAGACAGATTACACTTGTTTGTGTTTTAACCTGAGTGACACTGGTATCGGAGAGCTGTTCTTCCTGAATCCGTTTTATGCTTACAATACTTTCTCTCTCTCTCTCTCTCTCTCTCTAGTGAAAACAATTAAATATATTTCAACAAGAAACAATACATTATGATCTAATTTACTGCTTGCCGGCAGGTGTGATGTCAAAGTGACAACATTCACGCCACATTCTCATAATTAAAGCTAAATGTAGTTTTAATTAATATTAGCTGGTCTAGTTGTTACTAAAGAGCTGACTCGAAAAAAAAATACAAAACAGATGACTTTAGGAGCGGTTAAATACGCTGTAAAATGTGGATCGTCCATGTGGGATAGCAAGGAGCTGAATCCATTTATTCTTGACTTGTTAGCGCATCGCCGGAGGAGTGAAGCGGTGAAGCGTACCAGCAGGGAAGCAGAATCCTCAATCGCTCCGAGTCCATTCACATTCGGCCGGAAGATCCAGCTTTCTGACGTCTGCCGAATAAAAGTCAGCAAGTGTCGCTCCCGTTGCCATGGTCGCAGCCAATCGGATTTGACGGCGCCTGCCGGCCCGCGGTGTCGGGCGCAGGTAACAGCTGTCACGGATAGAAGGAGAGTGCCCAGCGGGTGGCGCCGTAACGAGAATGCACACGTGTGGAGACGTGCATCTGCCCGCCCCGTATGCAAACAGGGCCAGTTACTTCAGTCGACGGATAAGAGGCGCGTGGTGGTGAGACTGGAGGACTGTCAGAATTGCTGGGATGCGGCCGCTGTCGTCAAGCTGGGGACTGTGGAGGTTTGGGGGGAGACAGACGGCTGCAGCCCATGCAACAGCAGACTACTAACCATCTTCCACAACTGTCTCCACGGTAACAACACCCTGCGGGGGTGGTGTGTAGCTCAGTGGGCTGAGGCTCTGTAGCCTGGGTTCAGAAGGTTGCTGGGTCGAGCCCCAGCCTTGACTAAGTTGTCCTATGTCTGTGGTTCATCAAGAAAACCCCTTACCCCCCCCCCCACCTCCAGGGGTACCGCACGCCAGTCCCTGTGCTGTGATACCCCAAGCTTGCTCTCTCCTGGCTCTGCGTCTCATAGAGAGTAATATGGGGACAGGCTAAAAGAGAATTATCCCCACAGTGACAAGGCTGCAACCAGCAATGGTTTTATGAGAAAAAAAAAAAAAAAAGCAACCTTTTATTGTACCAAATAGACTTTTGGACTTGAAATGATGTTGCCCAGTCATGAGTAAACAAGTTATAATAGGAAAATTATACTCATATTCTAACAATGCAGATTTCTCTCTCCTTGAAGATGCCTGGCATTATTTGGAATCTGTAGCTTGAACGCTTGAAATGTTTTCTTAATAAAACAAGACAGATGTCTTCTGAGAATGAAAATGAGCTGTGTCATCTTAACCATCTGATGAGTCTCATCTTAACCACTGATGTATGTCTACATTTTTTTGAAGTCAAACATAAAATTTGACAAATCTGAGGTATATTCTTTATATACAGTAGACTGGAGATGAAACCATGGTATTACGTTTTAAATCCTAGATGAATGAATGTCTTTGTAAAGTTATGCATGAATCAGAATATGAGTAGGAAATTACTGCGCTATTGTAGATGCCAGTGGAATAGTAAAACTGCCAGAGTACTTAAGCAGTTATTGTGCAATGGAGGACTGAAGTTCACTTGCGAAACTGTAAAAGAAATGATTTGATATAGCTCATACGGCTTTAATTTTACACTGTTAAGGTCCAACATAAAAAGGGAATCAACTTAGCCTCCTGGTCTGAAGTCAAATAAATAAAAATAGTGCTGGGGAGGGCATGGAAAAGCCTGGAGCGTTTCGCTGTTTTGCAGTCATGAGCGGGAGCAGTTGGACTAACCTTTCGTGTTAACATCGCTTCCAGTGAAGCAGCCTCTACGAGCAGCGTGTCTCGTTATCTTGATGTAGCGTAGCGTGTAGCATAGCGACTAAGAAGCTGGAATGCGATAAGGACCAAAACCAGGGTAGATAGCTGCTGTCGCAGCTTCTTAAAAAGTGGTACAAATGTTGAAAATGATCTACACAGCAGTATTAAGAGGGAGAGAGGTGTAAGTTAATCCTTTAATTACTTGGCATGTAGCAGATGTGGGAATGACACATAGCGTTAGCTTTCAGAGGCTATCGGGAAGAGGTCTGTTTTACAGCTACGCTCTATCCCCCCCAACCACAGCCAAAGCTGAATAAGCCTAATGATTACCTCTTCCCCAAAGATCTCCTCTTTGTTCACTTTCCCATCTATTTTGTGTTTGCCACCAATGTATTCTCCCCGGGAAACCAAGCTAATTACTCAGCTACAAGAGCGTTGGTACTTAGCAAAGCCTGTTGGCTGTAACATAAAGAGTATGATCGGCTTGTTATAATTTAGAGTGTATCATAATAATCTTTCTGCCCATAGTCATTTTCATAACATTTAAATAATCATAGCAATTTAATAAGTGTTAATGAATTAATGAGCTGCTAAAAATATCAAGGTCAGTTAAATCTTAGCTATTAAATTAATTTTTGGAGAAAATTCTTAAATGTTACATGTGTCACTGACTATTCATGAATAGGGGCGGGAAGCAAATGCAATGAAGGTAAACTTACTTCTCAGTAACGAACACTGACCTTTGTACTAATTAAAAAAAAAAATAAAACATTTGAAACTGTGGGCCAGAGCAGTTAGACATGCATGAATGTTTGAGATGACTGGTGGGTGAGATAAGCTCCTCTAGCTTACCATCTCGCATATGACTGCTGACTGACTGCTAGAACTCTGACTCAGCCTATGATGTCAGAGGACTTGCTGAGAGCCCATTGGATAATGTCCTACATCCTGCCTGCCTTTAAATCTTCCCTCACAGCAAACCTTGGGTTTTTCTCAGCAACCAATATGCACTGATTATGCTTGAAGTCTTGGCAAGAACGGTCCTGCTAACTTGCCTCCTAAGAATAATCTTCAGACACGATAAATCATGGGACTGATCTCATTGGTGAGGATCCAACCGACGTATCCTTGATATTTGGGGTGGAGCAAGAACGACATCTGTGGATTTTTACCATCCACTGTACTTCTGTTCTTAGTATTGGAACTGGTCTTTGGCAATGGAAGATGACGCAAAACAGGCACAGGAGTAAACAGGAATGGTCAAGTACACATAATGAGGAACACCCCTGAGAGAGCCAGCACCAAAACGAGAACCTGGCAGGTCCCACACCAGAGGTGGACAGTTCAGCTCCAAGAGATAGAGATGGACACCATTGCTTCTGCTCTCCTGACAATGGGGAGATTTCAAACTGGCTGGTTGAAACAAAATCTTGGTCCGGATTTTCAATTTCTGGACCTGAACTATCCACCTCTGGTGTGGGACCTGCCAGGTTCTCGTACTGGTGCTGGGTCTCTTTTTCCCTGTTGTCAGGAGAGCAGAAGCAACGGTGCCCACCTTCAAAGCTGCACAAATACAGAAGAAGACTGGAGTCTGAACTGGTTTCAGGGCAGATCTTCTGCTGCACATTTGCCAGCACCAGTCCATACTGCACCAGGTGCTTTTAGACTGAAAGAGGATGACATTTCCAGAACGCACTGGTGCAGAATGCGCTGACATGAGTGACATATTGCTGACAGGATATTGAAATGAAAATAATCAAGAATACTCGAAAGTGGAATGCAAAAATAGCGGGGCATGTGGCAGTGGTATTTCGTAACATTGATTCCCACACCACGGATGATGGCCAAGAGTTTCACATTGGGGAAAGCCCACAGGGAATCTGCTGGACTATTAAGGCACTGGAGAATTCCCCCTCCGGACTTTTTCTGATTCTGTCTCCATTACTTGCACACCAGCATTCTCCTAGTGCCAGGATAGTTTCATGAGGCTAACGTTGCACTCGCTTTATGGGAGAACCTCATGTCCCTCCTCCCCGACTCAGGTGAGCGCCAAGGATGGAGCTTCATCGATTTGAACCCAGGGAACGTTCCCTGGATTCTGTGGAGTGCTGTGGCGGTAATCAGAGGTCACTGCTGCAAGAGGTTTTGGTCCCAGTTACTTAGGAACAGAAAATAGCCTTTTTAATTGTAAAAAAAAAACAACTTAGAAAGACTGCAAATGTTGAACAGAGTCTGTGTGTGTGCAATGCAAGGTAGATATTGAGGGATTCGAATGTAGTTCTACGAGATGGGCAGCTCTTACCAGAAACCACAAAACATCTTCAGCCTCTGTCTGTATAAATGCCTGAACGAACTACATCCCAATGGTAATCTTCTCCATTCTCTATCTCATCATCTCAGCACAGATAATCTGTCTCTTTCTTTAAGAGAGGCCGGGTTTCCTTATTCACACACTGAGTGGCCACTTTATTAGGTAAAACAGCTCTATAACACAAATGCCTGCCCATCCAAGCAACACATACTGTGTCTGTGACTGTCTTACATTAGACCAGTTGAGGTGCCTGATCTTAGCCACACCCCGGGGGACATTCACGCACCACGGTGTCTAGAGATCACAGAGAATGGTGTCATACACAAAAAACATCCAGTCAATGGAATTTCTGTGGACAAACACACTGTGTTAATGAGAGAGATCAGAAGCGAACAGCAAGACTCATTAAAGCTAGCAGGAAGGCTACAAGTTCAAAGAAAACAGCTCAGTGCGACAGTGTTGTGCGGAAAGGATTTCTGAAATCTCTTTTCCTTCATCTACCTAGTGCCTGTGTACCTACGGCCTGCGAGGGTCAGTTGGGCATGATTAAAAGAATTTCTTTGGGGCTGAACTTATCAGAGGTTATCAGGCTGACTCCAATGCCCTGTTCCACCCAATAAAGACTCAGTAATTTCTGTATGGCCGATTGCAATCATTCATTTGATCACATTTATAACACAAACATTTGATGAAATTCAGCACAAACCCTCATAATTCTTTTCATTCTCAGTGAACAAATCAGTCATTAAACAGCAAAATTAAGGCTTATCATTTTGGATCTTCTAATCTGAATTTTAAAAATCAATTTTGCAGTTTGCAAGTGAAAGCTGTTAAAATATTACTAACATTCCTTTTAGTCTGAAAATACAGTATATGCAAGTCCAGACTAAAAAAGCAGTCAAACACGTGGATTCTTATGCACCTCAGCTATCTTTAAATAAATCTTAATTCTGGGCTTTCATGCGTTTGTCAGTCCAGAATTATTTGCTTTTCTTCTTTTATCTATAGATGGCGATTGTGCTCCTGTGTAACACCATTAACACAAGCACGTCTTTTGTCTTTCAGGGAAAATGTCTTGTTATTTTCGTCTACAAACACTCAATGCCCTTTTTAAAGCAGCGTCAGCCTCTACATATCTCTAAGATTCACTGGACCTCTGGACACATTATCGCACTTAGAAATGCAAGAAAATTCAGACACCATGCTGAAATAACTGCCGATTCTGGTTGCACTTCATTTGAAGGCTTCCTTATACTGTAGATTCACTTTTACAGCTAACTTATTATTCTGAATGACATTTTAGCCTTGAATGACGTGTAATATCCGGATGTGCAATCGCACAAATCTAGATGTGCAATGGCACAAATTTGGATGTGTACTCTTTATCACATAATATGTACACCAGTAAGTCAAAACATTATAACCACCCCCGCATGAAGTAAATAAGGTAGACTATGTCATAAAAAATGTCAAAGTCTAAGATATAACAGGAAATAAGCCAACATTCTGAACCCGTAGTCGACATGTTGAAGGCAGAAGAAATGGCCAGGGGTAACGACCAGAGTAACCTTGACAAGAGCCACGTCATCATGGCCAACTGACTGGATCAGAACATCTCCAAAACAGCAAGGCTTGGGGGGTGCTCAGGGTCAGCCGTGTTGAATACTTACTGAGAGAGGTTCGGGGAGGATTTACTACCTAAACCATCAAAAGCATTCAGAATATTGCCTTTTATAGAAATGGATGTCCTTGCTCAAACAATGCATGTATCTAAAGCAGTTTAAATCACATCCCTGAGGGAAAAACGGCAAAGTTAAAGAAGTGTATGCCTGCCAGCTACTATATGATCTGTCACATGTCAGGAAATAAAAGACAAAAACTGCAATAGTTCTAGTTTCATCATACAGAAAGAGCAGGTTTGATCGACGAACATGAAGATTGTTTAAGATCCTCACATAAATATCTCAACAAGGCAACTGTGTGCAGGGGTGTAACCGAGGGCAACCCCATGTCACAGACCGACTCGAGCAGAAAAGAATCCATGTTGGTCTTTGATTTTTATTTCAATATTTATCTTTAAAGCTAGTTAATAAGTTACAACTGTGAGTTCCACTGAACAAATAATCGTGGGAGAGAAATTTCAGCCTCTTAGTTATCAGCATGAAAGCCAGTGAAGAAGAGCCAAAGAGTTCAATAATAAAGGCGGATTTGAAATGAACTACACAGGCTTGAGGCAACATCTGACCCATTTTCTAAATAGTGTGATTATGTAAATAAAAGTACATCAGTCAAATGGTGTTTAGCAAGTAGCTGAATCTATAATATTGCTACATTGCAGAATGAAAATGTTGTCTGTCTTCTGTTAATTGTGTTTTGTTTGAACCGATGATTTCTTGTAGCTTTCTACTACGTTAAATAAAATAAAATATTAAAACAAATACGGTAAAAATCCAAATATAGACAGTAAAGGGTTTTTTCTTTAAATCTTGCACAGTATGTAAAAAGTTCCTTAGGAATCTTCAAATGAAGAAGAATATTGTATGATCACTGTCACTTGGGTAAGCCAATTTCATCTTTTAAAGCTTTTTCAGTTACAAAGTGCAGTTGAAAGTTATGGCTGAAGGATCCAAGCAATCCTCCAGTTTTACACATTCTCTAATTTAACAGATTCTCTGCAATCTGAAAACACGTACAAAGTCCATTAATGTTCACATAGGACGACTGGCTCTGTGGTTGGTTGTACCCTTCACTCAATTACTGTTTCACCTTTTTCAAAGTTACTTCAAAGGCGACGGACCCTTGGGGAATGGACTTTTGCGCAGAAAGCAGAAATATCCCAAAATTAAGTGGGAACCTCTGTTAATGCATCCCGTAATTCAGATAAGCGAAGGAGAGTATGTACTGCAAAGTACAACCCTACAATCAGCGGACAGGGATCTGAGGCGAAGACCTGAATGGAGTGACCAGGAGCAGCGACAGAGAAGAAAATCTGGTAACACTTCACTTGAGGGGACACAAATGCTTAGTAGTTACTCAGTGACTATTGAAGTACAACTCATGAAGAAATTTAGTAACTACTTATGATAAAAGTCGCATCATGATGAATTAAATATGAAGACGTGTTATTGACTCCCTGTTCCTTCAGTAGTTCCTTCAGTAATTCACAAAGGTTTACAGGTATAGTAACAAATATAGTAACTGCTTCAGATGCATCATGTTTCATTAATGAACAAAAATGGGATAGGCATCAAACTAAGATTCAGTCTGTGGTTCATTAATACATACATAATAGCATAATATTGCATTTGTATATACAGTAATTGTGCCACCTCAAGTAAAGTGTTTGACAATTGCCACTCCCAACAGAGCCCTGGCCACCCCCAGTGCCACCCCGCTGGAAATGGTGAACATTAAAATACACCAATGAGGAGATCGGGCAAAGATTTGAGCGGCCCCGAAGGCATCCCGACGCAGCAGCACCCTGCGCGCTGCTTACTGACGTGTCATTGGATAAAAGTTCTGGCAGCGGCGCACGTCCCTACACGATCCAAAACACACCCGCGGTATTGATAACAGCAAGAGTGAAGCAGGTATTTATAACATATCACACTGCATTATCTTCCTAATGAGAGGTGGTCACACACTTACAGTACATAACAAATAGCAGCATGAAAGCGTCGCGCACTGTCTGCTCCATGTCTCGTTTAAATTAGCCACAAGCCCTGCTCGTGCTGATATAGATCGTCTTTTAGACAGCGTCTTTGTACGTACGTATGTTTTAGTGCACATGCTGAATTATAGCGTGTTATTATTTTAGCAAAGATAGCCTTTCCTTGAAGTCTGTGTGGTAAGTGTATATGTGGAGAACCAGTCAGTTTTCTACTGCATGTGAGCAGGCTATGCATGTCATATTAAAGCTTTGAATTTCACTACACTGTAATGTGAGGGTTTAATAAGCTGCCTAGATTCATTAATTTAATTGTTTTTTTCCTTAATTTATCATATTTATATGCACCCCTCTGAGAAACCCTTGCTCACCCTTTGGCCACCCCTTAAATAAAAATCTAGTTCCACCACTGGTTAGAACCACATCATCATCATCAACCCAAAGTTATTTTGAACCACTTTCTGTTCTGCAAGTTGCCATATTTTCTTTTTAAAGTTTAAAGTTTTTATGTCGTTCTGAAATTAAATTTTATCTCATGGGTTGCACAGTGATTTGCACCTCCAAGACTAGACTTCTGTCTCTGTGGCTGTGGAGGCCATCTCCAAGTCACCCATAATGCCCTGTGATGGACTGACATCACTTCCTCATGCCCTGTGCTTCCTGGGATAGACTGTAGGGTCACTATGTCCCTGTTCTGGGTATGGGTTTGGAAGATTGATGGATGGATTTTATGTCAACAGCAATTTCACCCTCAGCCAACCCTTTATTTTGTGGTTACAAGTATGGTTTCCAGTCTCCCATGTCAATAACATGACAGCTAGTATTACTCTTTTCCTAATTATAACCACCGTGAGATTTAGCTTTATCTAGTCATCAGAATGCACTCCTGATAATAGACAAGTGTATGGGTCTTAAAACAGGTTTATTCACACTTTTGGTACTGTACGTTTTTTATATTCAGTATTTATGTGCAAACATAGTTGATAGTTCATAAAAGCAGGAATCATATTCAATGAGTTACATATGCTGTTTTAAACTAAACAATAGGTTACATAACACAAATGTTTCTTATTGAATATTTAACCCCGCTTTTACGAAGAGGGCAAAATGGCACAAAGCGCTCTATAATGAGGAAAGACTGTGTTCAGAGGGCAAGGTTAGATTTCCAATGCAGAGAACAAAGCAGGCTGGGAATCCATGTCTTTCTAAACCTTCATAAGCAGGACTTTACATAATCCAAACAAATGTTTTCACTTTCAGACAATATCATGCAGTAAATTACTAAAATATTCATCTACACTAATACTTAGAAGCCAATACCAGCCCACATTTTATCACTGACTTGGTTAACTGTTTATTTTGGAGTCTTAATGTAATTAATGATTAGAAAATGTTATTGTGACCAGCAAAGTCATTGACATCATAACATTGGTGATATAAAAATAATTAACGGCGAGATACGGGACCATCTGAGGGGGCGCGGGGAGAGGCAGAGACATTAGCTGGAAATGCAAGTGTGGAGGATTTTCCGTAGCCTGAAACATGACCTCAGACAGCTTCCTGATTTGGTTTCTTACACCGAGCAAAGGTGAAACAAGTCCAGGCCCGATCCGGTCCCGAATCCACAGCCTACCCCTCGTCAGAAACAAAGAGGTGACACTATCACGTCCGGGGGAAATCAAGAGCGGCCCACGACTGCGTTGGTAGCTTCTGGTACAAAGAGACTCAGTCGCTGCGCCGACATAAAGCAAGACAGTCACAGGTACCGTTACAAGCTAATTCCAAGCCATGGATGCATGGAGTCATTTCTCTACTGACAATTCCGCTGTATTTGAAACGAATAACACTGAGAGGGGAGTAATACTGGGCTCTGAGCGATATTACACTATTAGGCAAAGCAGTAGGGGAAGAAAAAAGTAGAGGTTAGAAAAAATTCTGACAGGAGATAACTTACTACTAAATTAGCAATGCACCTTTTATATAAGCATGAGAGGCCCACCAAGGAAATGACAAATATCAGTCTCGGCTTAGCAACTGCTGCGAATAAATCAATTTAGCACCCAGTAATGAGGCAATAAATAGGCCGTTTAATATATAATAATACCAAGCAGCAAGCAATATCTGGAAGCCGCTGGATTTCTGAGGTTCTCAGTCTCTGGTATTAATATACATATACATCACCTACCAAGGAAAAGAAACCTTAAAGGAAGCGAGTGCTGTGCATCTGTGGAGATACATCTGTGTCAAAGATAGAACAAAGAAGTAGATGTGAATAGATCCATAACCAGGGAGCCCTTTTGAATCTGAACATCTCTGCATATTCCCAGCGTGCGTAGCTGCCTCTCCAGTGTATATGAATGTACACTTTGCATTTAATGGAAAATGCCACCACAAGGATAGAAGCGCCCAAAAAGCAGGTCCTGAAAGGAATTCCCCCAAAAAAGTGTGCTTTTTTTTTTCCAACTATTCTGGGTATCGACTTTCATACATCTTGCTGACGTGCCGTAACAAGTCTTACTGCTTTAGACTGAGCGTGTTCAGTGTGGAGATGGAACAATGACAGCTAAAAAAAAACATGAGTGTGTGTGTGTGTCTTTGTGTGCATGTTGAGAGATAGAGGAGATCCGACAGATAACCAGTGACTGAAAAGCACATACATAAAACATCAACAGTCGATGCCTTGATCTGGACAGGCTGACAGATTCTGCTGCAGGACAGACAGAGCGGTATAGCTCATGACAGGTAGAACATTGCTGATATACGACAGTCCTAAGGCGGTCTATGGCAGATATGAGACTCTAAAATTCAGACTAGTATGAGACTAATGTAAGACATGCCTGGACAGGCTAAGCTACTTTGAGAGGTGGGCTAGTAAGTGATAGACAAGATGCCTCTACTAGTAGTTAGCGTATGAGAACGTTCTGGAGATGCTGACCTGAGCAGGCAACTTTCATGCATTACAAAGTCAATTTGAGTCTGGGAGATGGCAATTTCTTTGCTGGCGTAGGGGATTCCAAATGGAACAGACAGTTTCTGGCAGTTGGAGGATCTCAGCAGGACTTGCTCTCCAAAACCCCTGGACCCTGGAGACGTTTGTTCACCTTTCACAGTGTGGGCCCGTGTGAACAGATAAAAAAACTGTGTTTCTTTGCAACTGTCTAGAAGCTAGTCTATAATCTTTGCTAGTTTATACCCAGAGCTAGTCTAT
>JAABNX020017223.1:0-22277 GCA_015163995.2 Mormyrus lacerda | reverse complement strand
ACATAAATGCAGTCTGTTTACAAGTATACTTAAAGTATAACTAGCAAAAAAGATCATTTTTTTAGTAATTCTAAGTTTATAAAAGTACACTTGAAGTGTACTTTAATAAACTAAAATGTGGACTAGAAGTATATACCTAGCACACGTAGTATATGGATGAGTGTACTTGTATACTTGAAAATATACTTTTGTAAAATTAAAATGACCTTATTAAGTATACTTAAAGTATACTTTTATAAACTTAAAAATGTTCCAATTTAGTCCGAAGAAGTATTAAATTGGTATAATTTCTAGTACATTACAAGTACATGGTCTGTAGTATACTTGCTATACTTATACTCAAGCATACTTAATAACATGGACTTCAAGTATACTACTTTTTACTAAGGGTTAGCTTCGCTAACTTTCGGTTAGTGGATTAGTGGAACCCCACCCACCACTGATTTCAACCAGTCTGCAGTTATTGCATTTGATTCTAGAAGCAGTACTGTGCAATCTTTATTCATGAGCTCCAGAACGACCAAATGAGAGCAAGGTCACATTCAATTAGTTTTTTGCCCCCCTGTCCAATGATGCTTTAGCATGCACTAATCTCTATTAGTCTTTCATTAAATATAAACACTGGGAGAATCCTAAAGCTCCTTTAACAACAAAGGATGGCTGTGGGGAAGCATTACGCTAATACCTACTCACATTATCTGGCAGTGGGACTCAGAGGACAGGGGCCATTGTGTTACACAAGGAAGTCCTGAAGCACTGCAAGGGTCAGCAGTTAGCATGGCGCTAAAGGACACAGATTTGCAAGGCGGCCTGCTGGCTGGTCAAATGTTATGGGGGTTTGCTGTGCTCCTTAGATATCTTGCTTGGTCCAGTATACATAAATATATTTAATATAAGAAATATTAATAGGTGGTTCTAAGTCACTGTAGAAAATTGTTTGAAATAGACAGAATCCATCCATCCATCCATCGTTCATAACTTAATGCATCTCAAGAAGCACAAGCCAGTCAATGGTGTAGGGTCTGTCAAACTAGCTAACTGCATGTTTTCGGACAACGGAAGGAAACCTGGGGGAACCTTCACAACGCAACAAATGACAAATTAATCAGTTGACTGATTTTACCTTGTTTACTTGACTAGTCTGCTGATGATTGGGGAATCAAGGGGCAGCCAATCATAAGGCTGTAACCTGGTGAGGTCATCAGAGGAGCTACAGGCCAGCAGATGGATGATTAGTGGCACTATGGCAGACTTCACAAACATTTGTGTACTATTTCACAGACACTTTTTCCTCTTTTGGCAGGCCGTACCAATTAGTTGCCTTAACTTGTCCATTTTTCAATAACGTTGGTCTGCAGTTATTCTGTTGGATCTCATTGCTAAAATGCAAATCTTCAATATGACAAATTGCACCGGACCATAAACTTGATAATTTATTAATAAAATAATACATAAGGCTTGATTATGATTTGAATAAAATTATACATTTTATGGACAAAGATTCTAATTATTAACAACTAAGATTCTAATAATTAATATTACCTTCATAAAAGGACATGTTTTAATAAACCAGTGAACCGCTTTAAATCAGTGGCTTGATCATTTTATATTACAATTTAGTTTTGGATCTAATCAGGAGTAAATTGTAATTACTTGTATTTGAACGACTGAGTAAAATGATCATGTACAGTTATTCAGTTTTAATCAAAACCTTAGTAAGAACTATGTATCTAAAGTAAGGTTGTTAAATATTTTGCACAAGGGAACCACCATCTGGTGAATACCTCTGGAAAACTTACAAGCAATTTCTAAGAAAAACAGATAATCTTCATGTACCTGTATTTATATTTTTAACTTTCATTGATTAAGCAGGTAGCACAACAAACGTCTTATGATAGCTGCTAAGAGTGTCAGGGAGCAGCCCGTGCTGGCAGGAAAAGGTGTAGGAAAGAAATTCGGTGAAGAAAGACGTAATGAAAAGAACCAGTTATTCATTTTATTTCAGCATCTTTATTATAATACTAATATTATATAACCATTATTTCTCTTAAAACAGTAATTCATATACTGTATGTGTAGGCATATGTGTATATGTGAATCACATATACGTTATATCTCCAAATAATATCTCATGTTTTTATATTTTATGTTATTTGTTTCTTTACAATTTTAAAATATTCTTTTAAGTGAAACAGTAATGCTTTCTATACTCTCTGGCCAATCCCTTCATCACAATGATACTCTCTCATACTTGCGTAGCGCTGATACCTGGTTTGACTTACATATTTAGTGTAATAAATATTGACCAGTAAACCCTTTCATACTCCATTCTGACAATATCTAACTGAAGTAAGTGGTGATAATTATTTTCAATTATTACAAGGCCTTATATTTAGACCTGGACTACAGCAACTGAATAACAATATATAATGATTAAAATTAACTTAAAGGAAGATGAATAAATGGATAAATAAAGGCATGGCCATCGATACTTCACTGTGACTGTGCAGGATTGGAGAGAGAGAGCTGAGATCCGAAAGAATAGCAGGGTGGCCCGGACACCCACTGTATGTTGCTGTGAAAGAGAGAGAGAGACAGATAACAGAGGGACTAGAGCAAGTTGTGTAGAAAGCATTTCAGTAAATGAACAAAGTGTACATTTGCTTCATGTTCAAACATCTGGAAGACAGAGATTCTATAAAACGTTTATAATGCTAGCTGTTATCATGATCGTTATTATAACTGTTTTCATGAATGTGTCAGTGGCATTATATTTAGGAAGCAGTAGCAAATTTTACCCAATTGTTTTGAATTCATGTTTATAGCATGTGAAATGGGCCGTCCTTTTTCAAAAGACCATAAAAATATAAAAATAAACAGGAACCCCCCCCCCCCCCCCATATGAAAGTGCCTCTGAAGGCTGGCCCACAAAGTCTGTGGGTTTGCAGGATGAAGAAAGTTGGCAAGAAAGAACTTAGAAGATTAAACATAAACCAACAGACCTGGAAGGTAGTAGAGCCCTTGTTGATTTGATATCTCTAACAAATAAGGGAGAATAAAAACTGAAAAGATGGGTGAAGGAGAAGTGAACCCTCCATGTGTCCGAACATCTGAGACTGCGCAGAATAATGCCGTCACCATCCGTCCACAAACCTGCTTTTTTTTTTTTAAAGCTAGCAAAAGGTTTTTTTCTTTGAATTTGATAGCAGACAGCTCTATATAAAAGAGTACAGAATAAATATATACTTCATAAATCCTGTTCTTATTGACGAAACCTGGCAACCATTCACATATAGGCTGCACAAACTTAACTCTCATTTGCAATTACACTATCGTAAATAAACTGTATGCCATACCTGCTGTGTCCCCTACTCTGTTCACTTTTAAATCACCGTGAAATTGTTTTGCCCAATCATGCTGGAAGTTTATAGGTTCATGGGAGGGACTATAACTCAAAAATGATACAAAATTAATTTCTCCGACGAATAGCAATGGAACCGCAGTGAACAGTAATGGCAATAACATTTATGAAGGTGATAATAATAATGACTGTAATAACAATAATTCTCATTATATGAATGGCAAGATGCTTATTCCACTTAAACTGCTTAACAATCAGCATTTCAACTCAGATGCAAATATATATTCACTCAATCGTTCATTCATCCATTAGTTCATTCATTCACCCATAATAATTTGTTCAGTTGTTTAATTTCCTTATAAAGAGTTTTTTTGGAAGGGCTGGATAGAGTGGGTAAGGGAGCAATAGTCTTATAAGTCTCTTCTCCCAAATGTCCCACTTCTCTCTCTCTCTCTCCAATTAAAAGTTTCATAATTGTCCTCCTTGTTGCTGTAGATGCAGCCGTTGCTTTGATGTTACAGAAGTCTGTAGTTTTCCTTTGCCTTTATTGTCAGTATAATTTTGCGGCATTTTTTTTTCTAAAAAATGTGACTTTAAAAAGTCTCCTTGGTGATCGTTTTGAGGTGCCTCCCAGTTTATTGACAACTTCCCATGTGCGTCTCCACACTCCCCGCTTCCTCCAGCGTCCGCAGGTGCGACTCTGCGCTTGTCTCTGTGTATGGGGAGGTGCTCTTGTGTGTCAAAACATAAATGTAATAAATATGAGAGCCTACTGAGATGTCTTATAGATAAAGTCGTGGTTGATAAGGGTTCTGTGGCAAGCGGCACTGAGAGGAGGTCAGTTTCTAGTCAAATAGGAGTTATCAAATGGTAGTTCTTGCCAGCAGTGGTGTCTCCTATACAGAGCTCTGCACCAGCTGGGATGTTGTCACTGAGTGGGAAAAAAGCAAGTACACAAGTACCTCCACAATGCAGTGTTTATTTCCCTAGTAACAGGGAAAGTGGCCAAAATCAAACCAGAAAAATAGGAGAGTGTGAAAACATGATTGAATTGAACAGGCGTGGGGGCCAAGGCATGTAGCTGTTTTTTAATACTTTTATCTCCACTCTTTTTCTTTCTCACACTTTCAAGCACAAAAGTTGCCATTCTCCTCCTATACTTACAAATAAGTGAGATCAAAAGGTCTGGCTGTAAAACTTTTTAGTTTTATATATATACATTTATGTTTCTCAAAATGTTACCGTTGAAATATGTCATGTAATTTAACATTTATTTAAGTCTGTTCATATGTTTGTGTGTTTAATGTGTTTTTTAAATGACATTGTACCTCTGTGTGTGTGTATGTGTGTGTGTGTCTGTGTGTGTGTGATGTGTCGTGATTTGTGCACACATGTCTGTCTGTGATACACACGTCCACCCAACCCTTTGCTTCTCTTCCTCGCTTTTCCCATCCGCTCTCCTCTTTTTCTTCTCTTTTTATTAATCTGCTACTGTCAGTGACAGTAAGCCATGCTTCCAACGGTCTGCCAATCCAGTATTTACAGTTGTGATCGCTTTCTTTCTCTCTCTCTCTCTTGCTCTCTCTCTCCATTCTTTTCCTCATCCCCCTCTCCTTCACTCTGTCTTCTTGGCTTCATGTCTCTTCACTTCTCCTTCGATCGGTCTGTCCCTCTCGGGGGGGTAGAGCAGAGACAGGGAATGGTGAAGAGAGCCTATGAAAGAAATCAGAGGGAAACAATTGATATGAATAAACAGAGCACAAGATGGACAACAAACAGTATACACAAGGTGATGGACAACAAAAAGTACATACAAGGTGATGGACAACAAAGAGCATACACAAGGTGATGGACATGGTGTGACCTTGGGACTCAATGATAATTCTGACAAAATACACCACAGGAGGACATGCTTTCAAAGGAACAAGCTACAGAACACTCTTCCTCCGTTGTTGCCCTTCCCTATTACTTATCTTTTCTTTATCTTCCTCTTCTTTATTACTAATCTCTGTTCTCTGTCCTACACCTTTATCTCACCTGTCCATCAGCCTTTTCAATGCTCGCTCGATATTCATGCGGTGACCAACACGGGTCACCCCCAGGTCCAGGTAGTCCTCCTTCGTGAGGGAGGGGAGGTGCGTGCCGTCGATCTCATTGTCCAAGAACTTCTCCCTGTGCTCTCCCAAGTTCAGATAGCCCAGCCAGTCGGCAACGTCGTATTTCGTCCAATACGGGAGAGGCTTGGAGGCAAAGGGCTTGGTGGACGGAGGCAGGGGGAGGTGCGGATAGCTGAGGCAGGCTGGCGGCGGGAGCGGATGCAGCGGAGGAGAGGAAGTGCCTGATAGGAATTGGGTTGGTGAGAGGGAGCGGGAGACCACCAGTGAGGAATTGGGAGGGGGCGCCCCAGAGGGAGCAAAGAGAGGTGGTGAAGGTGAGAAGTAGGGGTCTCCCAAGGGATTGGCTGGCGACGGCGGGGTGATGGAACCCCTTAATTCATAGGGACTGCCATATAAGGGTGTTGTAGGAAGAATCGGAAGAGAGGAAGGACGAGGGGGGCCAAGCTTTGGCCTATCAGACAAAGAGATAAGTGGGCTGGGTGCACGGCGTCGCTGTAAGTGGTGGGAATGGCTGTGAGACTCAGACCTCCGGGACTCCCGGCTTGGGGCGAACTGGAATTCCAAGGCCTTGCTTCGGTATGAGTGTCTGTGCTTGGGAGAGGTAGGGTATGGGGAGTAGGAGGGGGAAAGGGGAGAGTGGGTTTGTGGGGACTGGGAGCGTGCGGTAGGGGGCTGCGGGGACGGAGAGCGGGCCCAGTTAGGGTAGAGTGATGGCTGAGATGATGGGGAGGGCGAGGGTGTTGGGGACAGGGCTGGCTGGGGAGTTAGAGTGGGGGAGGTAGGCAGCGGAGAGGGGGAGCGAGCTGTGGGGGTTGGAGGGCTCAGGGCTGAGGAGGAGTCTTCAGAGAACCTGGACGAAAGACAGAGGGCAGGAGTTCAGTAGCTTTTCACTGAGGAACACAGCTCTTCTGCATTGACATCGAATAAAACAGCTGAGCAAGAGCAGGAGGAAGACAGAGAGAATCCCTGAGTAACCTTGCTGTTTGAGGCACAGGCAAACAGACAAGAAAGGTACTGACGATTACTGGAAAGAGAGGAGACTTAAATCCTTACTCACACATACACTTTTGTATATAATCCCTGCATATGACCAAAGACTATTCATTTGTCTGTGGATTCTTCTTGGTGCCCAGTGACAAAGTATACTGTATATTGCATGTAAAACAGTATAAAAACAAAAAGGAGAATCTAGAAAAATATCAGATGCCGAAGCACAGGGGACAGATATTTCGAGAGGGGAGTCATACATTGTGCTGACACACTGTTGACTCAGTCACAGTGTAGCAGGGGGGAAGTGACTCAGTGCTGTTTTAATGATGACACACAGGGCTTATCCACACCGGTCACAAATAGAGTAAACAGACACGCCCAGCGTATGGGATGCAGGACAGGACACCAAGACTTTGCAGTAGGTCACAGAAACAAAAGGTAAAAGCAAACCTGTCCAGAGCATGAGAGACATCTTTCACAAACATACATGCTCGGGATTACAAGGAAAACACAGCAGAGTGAGAAATTTACCTGGACATGACTTTCAACAAGGACATTTAGACATATGATACAGATGTCCAACACCAAGTGGAGCCACAAACCGCAAGCAGCCATACCTGTGTCTAGCCAGGGACCTCTGTCCTCCCCAGCTCTCCATGCTTTTGTTGCCCATCTGCTGCAATTTGGAGCTCAGTTCGTTGATGATGCTGGCCTTCATACTTGAGAGAGGGGGGTGCAATTTCCGTCCTTCCAGGAACACCACACCCCCCTGTGTCCCCTCTTCTCCCATGCCTTCAGGCCCCCCCCCAGTGCCCCCTTCTCCCCAGAGGGGTTTTAGCTCTGGTGTCCGAGGCCTCTCAATATAGAGTGAGGAATGAGTCCCCAAGCTCTGAGTCTCCCGACCTCTATAGCCCTCATGTCCATTCTCTTCCTCGTTGACTTCCTCGCCTTCTAAGACTTCCTCGGCCACTTCCTCTCTCTGTCTTTGGGTGTGAAAGGAGGGCGGTGCAGTGTTGGTCTGTCGATGAAGGTCTGGCACCGACCTCCCACCTTCCTTGTAGCGCTGTACTTTTGGGTAGGTAGAGGGCGCTGTCTTTGAGTTGTGCATCTCAAATGTTTGCCCATCCAAATAAGTCATATAGGAATCGAGGATGTCACTACCCCTGTCCCCTGGCACCCCCCCTATTCTTTCTCCCTTTTCCCCTCTCATTCCTCCCATCCCTAAGATGTTGTCCAGATGGTGATCACTACTGCTGCGACTGTCCAGCTCCTCAATACCAGAATCTACCACGGTCTCCAAGGACTCCCCACTTTTGGCAGAAGTGTGAGTTTGGTCGATGGCCTTGCCCCCACCCGCACTTGTGGTAGTGGTTGCCGCATGCTCCAAGTGCATAGGGGTGATTGTGGTGGGTGTAGGGGCAGTTGAGGTTGGGGTAGTGCTCATGTAGCTCACAGTCGTGGTCGCAACAGATATCCCCCTGTCGTGGGCAGAATTGGCTGTGGGGGTGGGACTGCGGACCACTACGGTGGTCGTGGAAGGAGCAGAAAGGGGGGGAGGGGTGGAAGAGGAGTGTCCCGCATTCTGTGTGCTGTTGTAGAGATGGTGAGAGTGACTGACAGATAGGGGCCCATGGAAGGTGGAGGTGGTGGGAGGAGAAATTGATGCAGGGGCTGAGGATTCTGACAGAGATGGCTGGAGGGTGGAGGGTGATGGTGGAGCTAAAGGACGGGAGGAGGAAGGGGAGAGGGCTGATTGGGTTAGGTTGGCTACCTCACTGTCGTAGGACGTAAGGCTGGATGTGGTGGAATCCCCCGCCTGGGGGGACGTAAGTGGCGTGTGGGAAGGAAAACTTCCTATGAAAGGCTCTTTTTGTGCTGGTGGAGGTGGAGGAGGTGGAGGGGGAGGAGGAGGTGGTGGAGGCTTTATGGAAGAGTGTAGGTTACTGGTAATCATTCCTCCCTGATGACCATACCCTGATATTCCTCCCAGACCCCTATCAAAGCTATTGGCGAATTGTAGAGGTGGAGGCAAGGGGTCAGCGAAAACAAACTCATCATCTATATCTACTGAGGGGGCAGGAGGCGGAAGTACCATCAAACCCAAGCCTCCATTTTCTCCTCCTTCACTGCCCTTAGTGGGCACTGGGGCCACCGGGGGAGGGGAGGGGGGAGTCACAGAGAGGATTGAGGCGTTGGTGTCACTTTCCATGCGTAAGAAGGTGGGTCTCTGTGGCGGGGCTTGATGGGAAGAGGAGTGGGATTGCAGCTGGGAGGCCTGCTGCTCTGGCTTTTTCCCGTACGCCTCCCTCTCTCGCTCCCTGTAACCCAGCTGATAATTCTGCGACTGGTAATGATGGGTATGGATTGGCTTATCTTCTGAAAATCGCACTCTCAACCCCTCCCTGGGTCCCGCTTCTTTCTCCTTCTCACCACCCTCCTCGTCCCACACCCCTCCACTGCGGTATATCCTTGGGGAAGGTGGGCGGCCCGGTGTGGAGGTGGTGGCGGCGAGAGAGGAGGATGTGACGAGGTAAGAGGAGCTGGAGGACTGGGAAACCGAGGCAGTCGAGGAGGAGGCGATGTGCGGTAGCAGGGATGGTGAGGTGGCGATTGACGGGAAGGCCCCGACACTGGAGAGCTGGCGCCCAAAGTGGTGCTCGCCCCTCTCCCTGCGCATCCTCCCATCATCTTTTAGGGCCCTTTCCCTAGCAGCCAGGGCCAGGCCAAGTGGGGAAGATGGGTCCAGAACCTTCCCAGTCAATGGGTGGATGAAGGTGGTAGCTGGCTGTTTCCCTGCCCGATAGAAATCGGTTGGCACGGATTTGGGCTGGTAGTCACCAGCAGGTGTAGGTGTGGAATATTCCGGGAGCCCGAATGCAGGGGGCATGCTGCGCGCATGATGGATGAAGGTGTCTCCAGAGAACATGCCCTCGTCAATGGATTTGGATGGGCGCAGGCGGGGGGACGGGTTCTCCATCTGGGCGCTGTGCTGCTGCGTTGTCGGGGTCCTCCCTCCACCTATTCCCAATCCAACCTCATCCTCAGCTGAGATGAAGAAGGACGCACTCTTCCTCCGTGCTTCGTGGAATCTCTCCCTGTCCCTGCGGGCCGCCCCAACTATGGCCGCCCCGAACTGACTGGTGAAATCCACGCTCTCCTGGGCACGGAGGGATGGGAGAGAAGGTCGGAAGGTGGATGAGGGGACGGGGTTTGCTGGAGACGATCCCGCCACAGAGCTGGGGGTGGATGTTGGGGGCTCGGCAGGCTCTCCCGGCGATGGTTTGGCTTCAGTGTCTGGCGGTGGCTCTGCATCCACGCTGCTGCCCTGGCTGCTCCGGCCGCTGCTGCTGGTGGAAGGTGCCTTAACGATGATGGTCGGGATGGGGATGGAGCTTTTTTCCACAGGGACTTTGTTGAGAGCGTGCGTTGGTGTCTGGTTCTCAACTTTGGACTGCTTGACTAAGTGGCCCTTTCCTCTCCTGGCACCTCCTTTGGGTGCACCCCCGCCCCCTGCCAGGCCTGCTCCACCCCTGTCCATGCGGGACGCTGGCTGCTGGGAGACCTGACTCTGCACAGATGGCTGCTGCTGGCTCATGGGGGCCACGCTGGATGGGGGGACGGCGTTGCTGTAGCCCCTCCTCAAAACTGCTGCCCTCCCTGCTGCAGCTCCAACAGATTCTCCGACGTACATGCTGCCTTTGCGAGTGGGCCGACTCGGCTGGGGGTGGGAGGGGTGTGATGAAGGGTGGGAGAAAGCAGCTGCATGGTCCACACCCCCGCTGCCGCCACTGGGCCCTCCACGGCCTGTCTGCGAATAGTGGACTGCCTGCGAGTAGAGCTGGTATTGCGACGACGTGGAAGCCTGGGACACCGAAACTGAGGGCTGTTTCTGCAGCTGTTTCCCTCTCCAGCCCAAGGAGGGCCCTGCAGAGAAAGGAGGGTCAGGTGGGGCAGTGGTGGGGGGCGGAGGGATGTCATCAGAGCCAGGAACCGATAGGCTGCGTGAGAACTTCATAGCCGGAGGGTGAAGGTACTGCTTCTCCTCCTCTGTAACACCTGGAGCAAAGCCAAGTGCAGAGAGTAAGAATGCACATACTCGACAGCGAAGTGTAACGACTAGATAGGACTCTGAGAAACATCTTGAAAAAGGAGGAGCTAGCAGCCAGCTGGACCATGAAGACTTACAGGGCGCCAATGATGTCAAACCAAACTCATCACTCATTTTTCATTCTACCACTGGGACTACGCTGGTATCTGTCTGTCCATGTCTTTTGGTCTTGGTTCGTTCTTTGTTAAATTGCACTCAAGAGAGCTGCATGTTCCTTCGTGCCCTTGCTATGCCTACGAGGGTTTGTCTGCACCACAGCTTCAGTGAGTTTGCTCTGGCGTCTGTATATCTGTCGCAACAGACAGACATACAGATGAGTACAGTCCAGCCCAGTACTGTCCCAGACAGTACTGACCTTTACTGTACACGGCTGTACAGTAGAGACACAGAGCACAGAATGGTACAGACAAAGCAGACTGGAGCCTTACGTATCGTATAGCACAGTCACGCAGAACAGTACAGTGAAGTACGGACCAAGGACGGACAGACAGATAAACAGACAACCTCACCGATGGATTTCTGTCGCAGCATCATACCGTGCTGTGGAGCATGGCCTGACATTAATTGTGCTCGGTCATAGCCAAACCCTGATCCCGATGACATCATGCCGACTCCTGATTGGTCATAATTTGCCTGCTGAAAAGAAGCAACAGACAAGGAAATAATCACAGTCAGTGGGAATACTAACATAAATTACCTAAAGAGGAAACCTCGACAGGCCTGACATTCGCATCCTCATGCAAGTACAGGCAGTTCTTGACAGATGTAAGTAATCCGTTTTATAAACTTCCCCCCTCATTCCATTCAAGACATCTTATAGCAAAAAACACATAATCAAGAAATTTACCACTAATACATTATAAAGAACACATTAAATATATGAAAAGATAAAGTGTTAATTCACAGGTGTATGTCGCCTTTTTGCATTAGCGCTTCCTTAATCTCTCAGTTTGGATTTACACAAGTTGGCATTACATGAGTCGGGTGCTGCCTCTATATTTAATTCATCTCGCTTGCTCTTCTGTTGACTTGCAAGGAGTTATAAGGTCTCATAGTAAACTTTGCAGAGTAGCAGCCGAACCATATTTGGCAAACAAGTATTCGAGGGGAACTTGTTTGTCCGCCACTCTCAGAGTTGGCTTTCTATGTGGGGACTGTCATGCTGCCTGGCACAGACTCACAATGGTGTGACACTCCAATTTGTAGCATAGTGAAAACAGACCCATTAGTTATAAAGTTGCATGCAACCAAAGGAGTGTTAGGAAGATGCCGGAGACTGTACACAGGAGCCTAAATTCTAAACTAGGAGTTCTCAAAGTTTTTGGTCCAGATCAGTTTTTACTTCAGAGGTCCAGATTAATTTTCAATAACAAGACAGAATTTCAACTTTAAGGAACAAACAATAATCTTCTATATGGACTTCAATATATAACAACAATGATTACTTTTTAATGCTCATTGATTGTTTCGACTCTCTGTTACGGGGGGGACGAATTATGTTTGAGGAATTATGTTTGTACTAAATTTAGTGATTCTACATTGTATTTTTGAACTCCAAACCATGTTAAGCCTTTTTATGTTAACCATATTGATTCTTAAGGTGTATTGGGTCCAGATTAATTTGCGGTTCGGTCCTCATCCAGAATGCAGTCTGGACTTTGAGAATCCCTGCCCTAAACGAACCACACAGGATTAGAGTAAAATATGCGCTGTACTTCATTGGAGTAGATGCCTCTGTTCTTGTCTCGCTTTCCACCATGAGGCCGTGGCCCTTGTCCTTCAGAAGTGCTGATAGTCTGCTGGGCAGCAGCCAGGATCTCATCTAGCTTATCTGTGAGGGAAGGAAGTACAGAGTCCGTCCACGCATCTTCCTGTCCAATACAGGGCCTGGCAAGCACTCAAGCAGTAAATTCGTCTGTACTCTTACTTAGTGCCATCTGATAGACCGTCCTCTTCTTCTCTGAAACCTGCGAAGCCTCGAATTCTGAAATGACAGAAACTTTACGCTGTATAAGTTAAACAAGGATGGTGTTAAATATTATCACTGTGCACACACAAACACAAGGGATCTACAAACAGAACACATGAATAGATAATGGAGGGAGTAGCCATCGTCACCTGCTTTTTTCTTCCAAGGAGAGGCAGCTGCAACATCCAAAATGGAGAAGGATTTAATTGGAGTATTGCTACGAGCACTCCCCGTTTTTCCAATTAGTGTAAACATTCAGATTATTCAGTTAGCAGAGCTAACTTGTACATGTGAGAGCGGATTGCTACATGCTTTCCATTAAGATGAGGTGTAATCTATTACGAAACAGGTGTATCTCTCTCACCTTTCTCCACTATTAGATGTCCATGCAGCAGGAACAGAAGTAGAAAAGATGGGTTTTGAGTCAGACATAGATTGTTTTTGCCCATGGGGATAGTGGGGTTCATGTGATTTTAAATTATTTTTTTTTTGCTTCTGTTTTTGTCCCGGTCACTGCGACCTGCAGGTAGGTCTGGTGTGTGCTACACGTGTCGAAAGTGGATGGCGTGATGTGCATTCTAACACGCCAGTATCTGGAGTGGGGGGGTGGGGGTTGTCTTTTGGTAGAGGCTGCCTCATTACCTCATTAGCATTGTGGGTCAAGGGCTTAACTGCTACGCTGCCTCAACACCGCCTTGGGCCATAGTGTTGACACGTGACATTTAATAGTATGTTTGATGGGGAGGCCAGCCTGCATCTGAGGCAGGGCGTGCTGGACAGGAGTGCAGTGAAATGGGGCACTTATGGATTCTGGAAGATTCTCCTAAGCATGGGTAATGCACCATGTACTGCAGAGGTTCAGCCTAGCAGGTTCAGAATGAAAATCCTCATTCTTTATTAAGTGATCTGCGAAACATGTAGTAAAAGTTAATACATGTGCTTAACCAAAGTCTGTGGTGTGATAAATATGTTTGGTTGAATGTCACTAATGTACTGAAATACATCCACAAACAGACTCAAAACCTCACTTTCCTGCAGTGGACCGAATGAGAGACTCAAGAAAAGAGGTATCATTCATCAGAGTGCAATTGTGGATTCTGCACAGCTGATTCCAGTGCAGGAGATTCATCTTCATCCCCCATGATGCTCCAAGGTTGCTGGAGCAAAATATCTGGCAACTGCCTCTTAAAGGGGCTGAGCACTGGAATGATACTCCTCAATCTTTAAATCCAGTATCCGGAATGGAGAAACGTGAAAGTGAAGTTCTGAGACATGTAAAACAAAACAATCAATACCATGGTTAATGGGAAACACTTTTAACAGCCCTTAAAGGAGAATCAACCAGAAATAACACAGGATGTTACAAAGAAGAAACATAGCTGACTGTAAACACAACTTTTGTGTTTTTGAGAGACCTTGCTGGGTCAACCCTCCAAGACTCAGTTCCTGTAAAAGGCACCTGTAGCCAAGTTCCCGCAAGACCACCGCTTTTCTTCTATGATTATCTGAAATGCCATACTTTCCATAATCATAGCTAATTGTCCCCATGAGAGATGTGCCACAGTGCCACCCACTGCCAGCGTGTTGTACCTCTAGTCCTACTGATTTTCTGCTCCCTATTCTGTTACTAGGACAACATATTGTCAGTTAGATACAGGATATTAGTGGGGAATATTGGAGGTCCTTTGGAATAACATTTGGGTTGTGGGTTGGTGGGTAGAGAGGGATGAAGGGGGGCATTGGTTGGGCTGGGGAGGTTTCGGGGTCAGTTGGGTATTGCAATTTTAGGGTTACCTGCAGTAGGGGTGCTGGAAGGCACTGTGTGGAATTTCTGCAAGAACAGTGAAATCCACTGAAAACTGCAGTTCACTTTTTATTTCTTTGTTGGTTAATATTTCTGAAACATCCCCTTTGACTTTTTCACAGAAGTATGTGAATTTCAAGATGATCCCTGCTCATTACATGGCCGACATTATACTTTCTGTATACCTTACGGCCAATCCCCGTTTCTCTTCCACTATCCAACTAAGGGCTCACCAATCCATCTTATCACCCTACTTCTTTCACTGCTTTTCAGCCTCTTACTTTTTCATTTAGCTAATGACGTTTGTGGATGCTCCCTACCCGTCCCCCCCTTTGTCACTGGCTTGCTGGGTTATTTTTCAGTCTCGTCCCTCCCCCTCATTGTGCCTTACCCATTTCCTCCAGCTCTGAGGTCATGGATTTGGAGCGCAATGCAATTGCAGGTGGAGTCAGTCTCTTACTCTGCTGGGGAACTGCCAAGAAAGAGGAATAAAGAACCAAGCGGGAGATGGGGGTGGCAAATCAGATGTTTCACATGCATAATTATAACACAGATAATTGTTGTAGATGTATAACAATACAATGCAAAATGTTTGATATAAAATCATTCTGCAAATGTACAATATGTATAATAATCCTTATTTTTGATAACAAAAGTATCACCAAACTATAACAAAATATCTCCTTTCAGTTCTAAAGTTAATGATGATTGCTACTTGATAATTACTAATTCTATGGCTGATACAATTTCAGCCTTGAAAGACTACAAAGTGTACTCCTAATTTAACCACATGTCCATCGTTCCTTGGCAGCCCTTTACCTTTTTTCCTGGATGCCTCTTCCATCTCGGGGTTGCGCGTTACCATGACGACTTTGACCATGAGGCTGTTGCCTCCTTGGCGGATCATGTTTACCACTTGCCGGTGCCCCACCTTCACCACATTGTGACCATTCACCTTGGGTTGACGTCAGGGTCAAGAAAAAGGGGCAGTCAGGAAAAGCTCTGTGAACGAATCATGCTAGCAGATGAACAGCTGGTGTATTTGCATTGTTTACCAGAGGCCTGCAAAGCCATGCTACTCTGAGTCATTTATAAAGCCATGGCGTGTCCGATATACCGGGCCTTGGGCACACACCTCAATAAGGAAGTCTCCCATTCGCAGGCCAGCTCTCCAGGCTACTCCCCCCTCATCAACAGACTCCAGGTACTGCAGCGCCGGGAACGCTGGGGTTGGAGTAAACTCCTCGATTGGAGTCTGAGCTAGAGAGAGAGAGGATGCAATAAGAGAGGGGAGAAGCGCAGATAATTAGAAGAGAAGGGGCCCGCCGGAAGAGTGATGAGGCGCATTTATGAATATATATCCATGTGATAATGGTGGATTGGTATGCACTGTGGCAATCGCAGCGCGCCTTGAGGAAGATGAGAGAGAAGGTGAAGCCAAAGGCGGCGAGGAGCACCGGACAGCATGGGGGAAGGTGGGGGGGCGGGACGGTGTGAGAAGAACAGCTGACCTTTGGCACCCCGCAGCACAAAGCCAAAGCCCTCGTTGTCCTTCTTCTGCAGGAGCACGGTCTTCTCTTTGATGATGTAGTCACTGGGAGAGAGTGGTGTAGAAAAGGGAAGTCAGTACTGCATGTATGTCACCGTAGGACCGAGTGACACCCTGTCACTGACCACTGGGCTGAAAACCGTAAAGAGAGATGAGGCATGCATGTTGGAGTGTAACCTCGCTTCCGTCTTGCACATTGGTGGAGGTCCTCTAAAGGCTGGCTGACTGCACTGCAACCGGCAGGCACAGGGCCGCTTCATGCCATTCCTCGCGGGGGAGATAAATGTTTAAAGGCTGGATCGGCGAGCAAGTTTAGCAGGCAGATGGCGGCCACGCCTTCGGGTTCCCCCCACCGTCGGGGGTATGGGGAGAGCCACGCGACTCACATGCCCGGCACTCTCCCCCTTCCCTAGTGACATCACCACCTGTGCAGGAAATGCCAGCAGTGATCGCTGACCAATCACAATGGCCGCACTGATTCCAGGCCTACGGTAGATAAGGATGGGTTTATAATAGGTTTGGAGCAGTAACAGCCCTGGGATACAAGAGGCCTAAAGTCTCAGAGCCTCATGTACAGGGTCTGAAAAAAGATCTGGAGAAGACAGGGAAGTGAGGAACACAAATGCTGAAGAGGTAGACACCAGTCCAAAGGAGCTATATTCCATAACGTGGACCTCACAGGTGAAGATCCAAGTCTTCGGTGTGTTCCACCCATGCCCTGTCCTTTCAGGGCTTTGTCCCTGTCTCCCCCTGCCATCTCCTTCTTCTGGTGTTATCCCTTCCCAAACCAGACACTTAGTCACTTCGTCTTTCATCTTGTTGACGTGTCAATCAGCGAGTCAGCACACCAATCAGCCATTGGCAGTAACTGTCACAGTGTTGGCTGTAGCAGTCACACCGGCGGCTGTAGTAGTCACAGCAACGGCTGTAGTAGTCACAGCAGCAGTTGTGGCAGTTACACCGGCGCCTGTAGCAGTCACACCAGTAGCTGGTGCAGTTACACCATCAGCTGTAACTGTCACACTAGCATCTGTTGCAGTCACATTGTCAGCTGTAGCTGTGACACCAGCAGCTGTAGCAGTCACACTGTCGGCTGTAGCTGTGACACCGGCAGCTGTATCAGTCACACTATTGGCCTGCTCGGAAGCCAGCCGCTTACATTGTTCAGCTACTGTAACTTACTGTCCAAACACGCTACTAATCTTCCCATACTCTGGCACATTACGTGCCCCTCACCATCTGTCTCGCGCTCTCCACTTCCGTCTCTCTGCATTTCTTGTCCTCTCCTAAGAACCTGAGACACTTGTCCCACAACTGGAAAGTTTTAAAGATGCACAGGGATATTCCGGGGGACCCCACTGCTATTACACCGGATTAAACTCCCAGTCCGTCCACACAGCCTGTGTCACTGTTTGTCTGTCCATCCTTGAAACCTGTGTGAAGCATGTAATGCTGAACACTGAGCCGTATCGTTATCTCCTCCCTTGATCCTTCCTTATTCCTGCCTCTTTGCCCTCAGCACCGTTCTCCTGGAGGCATGTATCTGTGCATCTATACTACCTGCCTCACTCTGCCGTTTTTTCCTGTCCGTCTGTACATACTGTCCTATCAGCCCACTACCAAACTGCAGCGCAAAGGCTGCTCCGCTCATGCATTCTGCTCTGTGTTCAGCTTATATACAGAGGAAGCAGCTGCGTGTCTCCACAGAGCACATCCTGTAAACACACACAGACATATACTCACGCCCCCCCCCCCGCCCCCCAACCAAGCAAAGCAACAGCATCGATACCTGTTTAAGAATGCCGCCTCCCGCCTCTTATTCCCCTCTATATCTCTCTATTCCAACAGCAGTTCCCCAAACCACGCAGCCCCGTCCACACAAACACGCACGCACACACACAGTTATAAGCCCAGCAATCTGCCAATCAGAATATCATCAATTTCGGATTCCCCCCCGGAGAATCTATCAGTCTGAGACACACGCCGCATGCTGACATGTTGGGAGGGAGAGGCATTCCGGGGGAAGCTGCCCAGCAGATTCGCACAGTAAATACACAGAAAGGGAGCCATGGAGACGAGCCCCTGCATCCGGCTGGTGCCCCTGTGCCTCCCCAAGCTGAACACACGCTTGCACACGCACACGGAAAACGCACGGATTCGCACCGCTGCCCATCGGCCTACCCCATGCTCACATGTACTCCTCCATCCAGCCATGTCCTCGCACATGCATCAGCCTCTCGCCCTCCATCTCTCCGTCTCTCCATCACCCTCTCCCTCCCTCCACAGCCGGCATGGGAAAAAAAAAAGCCACTACCTGTAAATGAACCAAACGCTCCTGTTTTTGGGGCCTAGGGATGGCCAGGAAGAAGAGAGGGAGAGAGGGAGAGATAGATCCCCCTCTCCGCATCCCCCCATCGCCATTTCCCCCCCCTCCTCCTCCTCCTCCTCGTCTTCCAGCGAGAGAACAGCCAGGGAGAGCCGCGAGAGGGGAGGAGAGGAGGAGAGAGAGACAGAGCGAGAGAGAGAGAGGGCCTAGCACTCCCAGGCCCTTCATGCTTAAGACAGAGCGAGAGAGGGAGAGAGAGAGCGAGCGAAAGAGGGAGGGAGACGCTTTTCTTTGACTGCGACAGTGTGAGAGAGGGAAAGAGAGAGAGCGTGCGAGAGCGAGGGAGGGATGGAGAAAGGGAGTGAATGAGAGAGAGGGGGAGGGGCAGCCAGTGTCATTTGACATATAAGAGGGAATGGGAAAATTAGGTAATGTTGGGAGGGGGGAGAGGGGTGACTGGGTTTGCCAATTTTATGACTGTGCTGATTTCAGGCACATACAGAAGCCGCTTAACGCCATCATCGGATTCATGCGCACACTGCTGACGGCTGGCTAATGGCAGCTGACAAATGAAAACCTGTATACCGCAAACACGCCCCGATGTGCACAAAGCCTTACATAAGGAACGCTACATTTAAAGCAAGGGAAACTGAACCCAAACGCATGCATCAGATGCTAAAAGCTAAAGCTAAAAACATCAAGCCATTGCAGCTCGAAGGGCATCAAACCCATTCGTCTGATACTCGATCTCTACGTCTTGGGTTACAGCTGAGAGTTTTTATCCTGGAGACTGAAATAAGCCTACATGAGGCCTAATCCATCAACTCTCCCCTTCGTTGGACTTTCCCCAGCACTATGTCCATTAGACCAACCAACAAAGGTGCTCTTTGGAGCTCATTCCTCAAAATGGAATCTTTCAGCTCTTGTGGTTCAGCCCTGATTCTGGCACTGGAGCACAACAGAGTGGAATTCAGCATGTGCGACCAAAAATCATCATGGTTAAACAGTTATGACTGGAATAAGAATTATCCTCACAACAAATCTGTATGCAGAAAATATATAAACATATATTAAAACAATCAAACCACAATGAGGTGGAAGGAAAAGATCATTATAGAATTATGATTTAATAAAACTATTCATATTAGTTTTGAAAACAATAGAAAAGACCCAAAATGCCAGTTAGATGCACAAACTGACAGTTTAAAACTCCAAGAGGTGATGTCATGTGTCAATTCCAACGCTGTTGATCCAACTAAGAAATCTGATCTCACTTTTTAACTCAGATCTGTGCTTCAGTACTTGTGGATGCTAATTCTGCCCTACAACACAGAAATGCTTAAAAACTAAGATGATCTCTCGTTCTCCTCGTCACTACCACAGCAGTATAGACTGCAAAGCCTCACTTTCAGGGAGCCTGAGTTGCATCTTTTCTACTCTTTGGTGGACACTGCTATAAGCATCATAACCAGAACTAGAAAATTTAGACCTGTAATTTAGAACCCCTACCCCTACTTCAGGAGACTTAAGAATTAGTGTTCCTGCATGAATGGAATAGCTAAATGCTTAGCATGCACCTACTAACAGGAAGTAGTGCTCTCCAAACAAACATGCAGGTCTTCTTAAATCGGAAGTGGTGCCTGTACAGATTTAACAGGAGACTGAACTGGAGGAGCCGTGACTAGGCTAGCCGTGCCATGCTGGAACAGCCGGAGCTCTTATCTGTAAGCCTTTAAATACACGCCTGTCACATTTCTACCTGCTGGCTATGCTGGTATCCACATCTCCTGTATGAGGCGCTGTCCCGGCCCCCATCAGCCAGTGCTGCATCAAATGACGAGCCCTGCAGCTGGTGGAGGGGCCCTGCTCTCACGGCACAGCCTCTCCCAGCTTAGACTAGTTCAGGACGGTTCAGAAGAGTCAGGTTTCTAGACTCTCAGCCTGTTTTTGACCGACTTTTACCATGTTGAATTTTAAAAAATGTGACATGCTTAAGAAATAGTTTCTAGTCTACAATTAAGTCTACTTGCATTGGAAAGGACTCTACACATTAATAGAATAGCAATGACTCTGAGGTATACCTCAGCGCATACTTGGATAGGTGGCGCTGGTGTGCATATTTTAGCTGCTATGCTAATATCTCCTTTAAACACTGGACTACTTCATACACCAAATGTCACTGGTTTTTAATATCTCTGTTATGGCTTTCCATGAAAGTACTTAATTTAAAAACCATAAAACTATAACAACTTCCATCTTCAAACCATTTTTATTTTATTAGAGGCAATAAGTCGATTTTATTGTAATTTATCCAAAAATGTATCTTTCATTTTAATAAATTATGAAGTGATTTTGACTAGTAGTAGTGTTTGCACTACTTTCAGTTTTCATTACAGACAATGATTGCTGTGCACACTGATTACCATGTCCATCCATACATCTTTCATTGGCGTTTATCCAGGACAGGGTCACAGTAATTGACTGCAATAGCACACATAGTGACATCTAGAGAATGTTTCAGAAAATGCCAGACTTGAAGAACACATGTTGGGGCCATATTCAGGTACCAGGGTTGGGTTTAGATTTTGGATTTTTTTTAATGTTCTAATTTCATCCTTTAGCATTAGGAGGTAGGTAGGGTGTCGGCAGGAAATCCACCCTCTCATTTGGGCTACCTGAATCATTGGTTGTGGAATGGGGGGCGGGGGGGGCAAGGCAGGTACCTTTTATGGCGTCATGAAGAATGCAGCGACGAACAAAAAATAAATTAACAAGTAAAGAAAATATCCATGATTTTTAGGCAAGGCATATAGTACTGCTCACTCTCGAGTTTTGCAATTTTCCTTCTTATTAGACTGTATACTTAATGCTACGCCATCGGCAGCATTAGCCAAATGTCAACGCGCATCATGAGACACAAATTTGTGAAGTGAGCATGTTAGAGAAAAGGTATAGGCAGTAAGTTATATCTGAGTCTTCCATGACTTTATGCCTCCTGTCACCCCCCCCCCCCTTCAGATGTTCCATGGTCCATGACCTGAATCACTGTTACCCCAAATCGCATTAATACACACAGAGACGAACAGCACATCTGGCTATCGATACAGAACTACACGTTCTTTTAAGTGGCTTGATAGACATGGAAATAAATTAAAATATTAATCAGGGACATTTATACAATGTGTTGATGGCAAAAGACGAGAAGGACAAACAGCTACAAGATGCATGAGCTCAATTATTACAATACTGAAGATGCTAATAGGACACGAGACAGGACTTCCCGGTGATATAATTACTACATTTTATTTTTAAAAATAGAGAATAAATATCAAAATGTGAATATGAGCTCCGTAACTGCAGCTATTTAAACATAAAATTCAATGCAAGAAAAAACGTGCGGCGTGTTATGTTTGGTAAATGAAACAGTGATCAGCTGGATTGCCAGGTTTATACAGCAGACTGACTGTGCAGTATATGCACCTGCAATTATAGAACCTGAGACTGTGGAAGCAAAAACAACAGAGTTAAATGACAAATGTGATGTATCTTTCCAAGTTAAATGTGAAAGAAATTGTCAGCTTTATTCATTTTTTTATTCAAAAAATCATCCAAACTATTTTCATTTACATTATGTTTATATTCTTCCACTGTGGAGCACCACGCAGGGGGAAGATTCATACATTTAAAGCGCAGTTTCTGTTTTGCTTTAAATACTGTACTTACTGCCTGATGAAATGTGTGAGCTGACTGAATCCACTGTCACTTCACATTAACTGAGTCAGATAAAAACATTTAGTGTTTTTCAGAAGCTGTGCTGTGAGTTATAAGAAAAATACATTCTTAAATGCTTCTTGTGGTTATGAAAACCATGCTAGCGATGCAAATATATATTTGGTGAAATATTATTATACACAGCAAACCATATAAATATTATATAAAACAAACCACATTTGGCAAGAACAATTATGTTAGTTAAGAAGTGAGCTTCATACTGTATCAATACATTTCCCGGACACCCCCACCCCACCTAATGCCTACTCTTTCTCTCTCTCT
>JAABNX020016966.1:0-22336 GCA_015163995.2 Mormyrus lacerda | reverse complement strand
TTTTGAGCCGCACTTGGTCTGGTTCCTCACCCAGGACCTGTTTGCCTTGGGTGACCCTACCAGGGGCATAAAGCCCCTGGCAACTTAGCTCCTGGGATCATTGGAACACGCAAACCCCTCCTCCACGATAAGGTGTCGGCTCCAGTAGAGGCCAATATCAGTGCCCAAGCTCATAAATGCTCTTCTGGATGAATCAAAGATTTCCACATACACGCTCCAAAATCTTGCAGAAAGCCTTTCCAGAGGAATGGCAACTGCAAAGGGGGACCAACTCCATATTGATGCCTGTGGATTTAGAATGGAATGCCATAGTTCCTATAGGAGTAATGGCCAGATTTCCCAATACTTTTTTTAGTGTACAGTATGTTCAAAATAATTCTGAGCCAGAATGAAAGTTTTGATGCCGTTTTGATGACGTCATTCTTCTGAGTGTCCAATATTGGATGCTACACGTGTCTTGTGTGTCCATGGACATCCAAAACATCTCCTAGCCAGATTTTCAAATATTGCATATCTATGTTCAAGAGGGGTAGTCGTCAAAAGTCCAAATACTGAAACTGAATTGCCAGTCATGCAGACATACAGATATGGTCCTGAACCGACTGATGCAATGCAGATATAATTTATATGTCTGACAGACGTCTCATGTTTTGGCATCATTAGGGAGAGGTACTCTTAAGGGGCTGGGGGCCAAAACTGTAGAAACACTTAGCATTTTTGCCATTGCGCTTTAATAATTACATAATTATTGGCGGTAATGTTTATGGACAATCAAAGAATGTTACAAATGACTGGAGCAACAGCACAAGTTCTGCAATTTCTAAACATTGGAAGTGTTTCCACAATTTTGCCAATAGTGTAGATCTGTCTCCCATGAAAGTAGCAGTGATGGAGACAGTCTGAAATTTGCTGCCATTGGATGAAATGGTAGGTTGGATGATGTTTACCCTGTGATCATTCTCAGACCACCAGCCAAACTAGCAGAGGGATGTAATTTCAAAATGAACACTGCTTGACCTGGTCAGCTACCCATCATTAAAGGTAAATGATAGACATAATTCTTCATCTCTGAAGGTAAAACCCACCACACTGCTCATAACAGGTTCACCACAATGAAAATGTATCTTTATAGTTAAACATTTAATATCGGACTAACTCTTGTACATTTCATTGTTCCATAAACTTTCTGAAAATCACAGAATACTGTTGGAATGTCGCCTATTTCCCAGTCTGGTTGGCCCCAATACCAATTTATCATACTTGCAGGAACACACTATTTAGAGTGAAGGATTTTTACTGCAAATTTGTTACACTCAGAATACAGAATGATTATGCATTATGTAAATGGAGTGATTCCAAGCTCAGGGTGGAACACAGTTGAAAAATTGACACACCAAGAGCTGCAGTCTATAGAAATCTTAAGATTCATTATGGCTTTTTTTCTTCTCTGATAGAATGAACAACAAGCGCATCCTTAAATTATTTCTTCTCCTGCTGACAACAATGTTGGAATGTCACAAAGATTCAAGGTCTCCACAATGTGATAAAACCTGTTATTTTGTCGTTTTTTCGGTCCCCACAATAAGGAACTCAATTAGATAAAAACATCAGTAAAGGCAATCAAAAAAGTAAAATAGCTAAAAGACTATTTTAGGCTGGGTAGGGGTTAAGGTTCCCATTGCTGAGATTAGGGTTTTGCCCATAGAAATAAATGGATGGTCCCCACTACGGATGTAACAATACACTCAACTCACAATTCGATACAATTCAAGGTTCACGATTTTCTCACGAGTTTTTTAGCAAAATGAGCTGCAGACAAATTTATTCTAAAGTTTTTCTTTATTTATCTTTCTAAATTGCAAAACGTGTCCTCCCCTTAACAGTGCAACTAAAATATTGTTCTAAAATATTGTCTTAAAAAAATCCCAAATCAAAATAAGTAAATAAGAAAAATCTTCAAATAAATAAACTAAGGCTTGTATGTGCAGCTTTTCAGCGTGGTTTGCCCTTTAATAATCTTCGCTCTGGTGGTGGTGAACTGAGCTCACCGTGGTGCCAATAGACATGCTAAAGCCTGTTCATTGTGCTATTTGTGAATGTTATCAGTCTTTTACAATGTTTGCACACAGTTTTTGTCTTGTTTGTGCTTTTCTTGCCGTTTTCGTTTGTGATTACCAGAAAGCTAAAATGCTGCCACACTGCCGATTTAAGATTGGGCAGTGTGTCCATCCATCCATTTTCTGAAACTGCTTAATCCCAACTGGGGTCGTGGGGGGAACAATTTAGAATCACCAATCAAAAGAATTACCTGCATGCTTTTGCACAGTGGAAGGAAACCGGAGCCCCCAGAAAAAACGGGAAGAGCATGCAAACTCCACACAGAAAGGACGGGACCAAAGCCAGGACCTTCTTACTGTGAAGCAGCAGCGCTAACCACTGCACCATCATGCTGTCCTCAATTTCAAATTCGCCATTTCGCATTCGGTCAAAACCAAAAACGTACGAGTCGACGTGACTATACAGTGACATCTGACGTGGAGCTGACGTTGTGAAATCAAATGTAATACTACAGCAATTTTTCTATTAAAGTACTCTGAAGTACTCCTAAAGTAGCGATTCATTTTTCACGTCAGCCGGTTTAAATTGCCATACATTTACATCGATTTTTAACCGATTTGCGATTCATCATTACATGTCTAGTCCCCACAAAGAAATAAGTACAGGTCTATATGTGTGTGTGTATTTGAGAAGGGCTTGCCTGAATAATCAGTCACAGTGATAAATGCTGTGTTCTTCTTTCGAGTTACAAAAGTTAACAAGTTAACAATATTACAGCTGTTTTAGACGATGGACACTTTCTCAGAATACAGTCTTTGCCAAGAAAAAATGAACTTCCATCCTTCTTATGAGAAATCATTTTATAGAATGCTGCGATTTGCTAAAAAAACTCTTGATGAGCAGGGACAGCGTGCCTGGCAGAGCCTAATGGAGCCTGAATGGCAAGCGTCCACATCCGGTGTGCCTGTGGCAGGCAGCAAAAGGGCCATTCCTGTGTCATTTATTTTCACAGGGGCTTACGCCTCCATAGCAAAATGTCATTACCTTTACCTCTTAATCATCTCATTGTGTGCTGTTCACCTACAGCAGGCTAATTTGCAGTCAGCTATGTTGCTAAACTTGAGTGCAGAGCATTAGCAGTGACAGAAACGTGAAGGTAAGTTTAGAAATTTTTAGTTGCTAAATTTTCTTTCAGTCCTCCTGGTTGGTTTTGGCCAGTCAAGATTTTAGTATTTCCTAAAATATGTAGCAGGCAAAGTCTGTTAATCTGAGTGGTTTCTCTGCATTAACACCAGTATATTATCTTTGACTTGGATTCTGCTGGCTAATTTGTACCTTGCTGTCAGGGAATGGCTGCTGATCCTGCAGTAGAACATCAAAGACTGGGAATGATAGGAGAAGATAGAAAGTAGGACATACTAGTTCAACGTGTCCCTGGGTCAACAAGGGAGGGGTTTGTATTTCTCTTCTTTCACCACTTACATTCTTCATTGTATGACATTACCACATTGGTCCATTTTATTCTTATTTTCAAAGTCAAGGCTTCCAAGCACCCAGCCGGTGGCATGTGTGGCTCTGTGGGCTAGACCTCTATTCAAGCCTGGCCTTGGCAGAATGGCCACATCCCCCTGTGCAAGGTCCTTTTTATTGTTGTTATGGTTATTACTATTATCATAAAATAAAGACACATCTTTATATTCTTCCATACACCCTTTGCTGGTAAGTGTATTCCTATATTTTGTATTCATTAACAAAAGGTGTATACAATAAAAGAAGAGCTTTAGAAATCTGTGCAGCACAAAATGGCTTTGATTGATGCGGTGATGTGATTCAACGAAGACTGTGATTGATTAAAAAACTAAAATGCAAGGAAGATTGTGATTGGTTAAAGGATTAAAATGCAAGGAAGACCATGATTGGTTAAAGAACTAAAATACAAGGAAGACTGTGACTGGTTAAACACAAGCACCCCCTTTGTTTACCCAGGGACCCATTGAACTCGGGAAAATAAGAACGTGCGTGGAAGGTCGGTGGTCTGTCAAGAACTCTGATGTGAGGTCAAGAATAAATGATTGTAAATGATTGTTAAACACAGTTGGGGAGACTTAAAACCCCCTGTAAATTTATGTTGATATCTTCACTTGTGTCACACTGTAAGTGATGGGCATTTCGGCCAGCAGTCCTTCGCTTGTTAACAAAATTGGGAACACCTGTGACATCCTTTTAAAACAGTAAGTCAAGCCAAACCGAGCACAGATGCCACCTTATCTGCTCTGCACACAGATTTCTGAGCAGGTGGTCCAGCAGGTGCTTAGCTTTAGAAATTTTAAATACAACCAAAACAACTCTCTGTTGACTGTCTCCCCCCCCCCCTCATTTATAACAGGACATCTTCTATTGTGAACATATTCAATAATATATGTGTGGGGGAAAAAAAACTCAAAACTTTTAACAAGTTAACTTTTGTTTCATGCTGAGCTCAACAGCTGAACATTAAAAACAGTATTACTGTACTGAGTGTAATTATTTATATTGTCTATTTGGGGTTTCTGCTAATTAGTGCCTTAGTCTTCTTGGTAATTGTGTGATATAGGCATTTATCTCCCAATGCCCTTTTAAAAAAAATAAAATATCTTTCACTGAAATTAAATCCAATACCTAAAATGCCATCCATCCATAACCACTATTCAAGTACAGGGTCACAGTGATCCTGTATTTCCTACCTTAGAAATCACAGGGTATGAAGTAGTGGGCACCCTGAGGATGATGCCAGTCCATTGCAAAGTGTGCGCGCAATACACACACACACACACACACATGTACACACGCACAGGCACACGCACACACACACACACACACACACACGGGCACACACAAACTCTTGAATGGCATTATCTCCCATTTCCCTAGTTATTCTTTGGCTGAGTTTTATTTCTGTCATAAATATACATGCCTAATGTCCTGCATCCAGCTGTAGCCCGTCTGCATCCGGATCACCTTTTCTAGTGTGTGTGTGTGTGTGTCTGGGTCTGTGTCTGTGTGTCTGTGTGTGTGGACTATGTTTATATAACATTGCAGGGACCAAATGTCCCCCACAATTATTCTGACGCCATGGGGGACCATCGCCTTTCCACAAATGTGTGTATGAGTGCTCATCGGCTGCTTTTTCTTCACTCTTTGCTCAAAAACCATATATATTGAAGAGGCACCTGTATTGGATTTGAATTACCGACAGAAGCCATGTAAATGCCTGTAAATAAGAGAATCAGTCAAACAGAGGTTTCCATTCTTTCTGGCTTTCTGCAGTACTTCATGCCAAGTATTTGACTCAGGTGTCTTCCTTTTCCTATTCGTAATTGTCAGTTTAAATTAAAACACTGTATCTGGGCAGAAATGGTTTATTTGATTTACAAATGGGGTGTTTAGCTAATTGTTGCTTTATGAATCGCATGTGTCTGTCATACTGTTGGCCACAATGAAACTGTTTATCAATTCAGTGTATAAAACAAAATGTGACAGCCGTGAGCTGTTGTACGAATTCTCCACTAAGAGACACCTTAATTATAAATGTTAAATAGCTGATCAATACCAGTCCAGCCACGTTTAAGTTTATTTCAACATAATGTATCAAACTAATGTGTTTAAAATGTTGTGGTTCAAATCGCAAATGATACGCCACAATGTTCTATACACATTATTTGTGTGTCATAAAGCTTGTGTACTTGGCTTTTTATCAGAGTAGTATAACACATGCATTTACACACCCATGGCAATTTAGAGACACTACTTTACCCAGGGGTGGAAATTGAACCCATAACCCAACTGTGCTTCCTGGCTGTCGTGCCTTTTAAACCACACAATGATACACTGTAGAGTTCAGATTAATATTGTTGGTATGAAACTTTAATGCAGCAGGGAGTATACTTACTGGCTCAGTACAGTACTATCATAAACCTCACTCAGTCAACATATAAAACAGGATACTTTACTCTAAGACGTTCTTGTTTTCCCAGCATTTGTTTTTTCTACCTTGATGGATAAGAATAAGTCTCTACCCCTTTACAAAGTGACAAGAGGCTCACTGACTACATGACCTGGCAGTTTGGTCTCTTATGTCACTGAAATATTTCCTCTTACAGCTACAGCAGTAGTCTTTTGTAGCTTACAGCAGATGATGGCCTAGTAGCTTCACTCACTGAATTCCTCCAGCATTCAGCTAAAGTTAAAACTGTGTCCCTTGTATTAGCCAAGGTATTGCATAATTAGTTATCTGCATATTACTGTATAATGTGTCAAACTCTACAAATCCAAGCTCCCAGTCATCTCTTTAATTTTGTGACACTTTAAAAGAACTTCAACACTATTGTGTGCTGACAAAATAAAAATGTATGTACTGTGTCCTGACACGTTAAACCATATTATTCATTTGGTTCTTATTCATGCTTATTTAGTTCTTCAAAGAGCTGAGGTTTAGTGAGAGACAGCACCTCCTGTCAGGACTGACCTTAGCTATAGGAAGAAAGAATAAATAGACAGTTGCTCCGTAATTACCTGTACTGCACGAGAAGTGAAACGATCATCAGTTTTCTAGTTTTCAAGTAAAGCTTTGCTTTGGGCCCCTGGAAATGTAGAGCCAGTCCTGCCCTTTGACACGTTTAGTTCTTTCAGGTCACCTGTCTTTATCAATTAATGATTAAACTCTAGTTTAGGTCAAAATGTAAATTCTGTTTAGGATTAAAAGCCTGATTTCAGGAGTTTTTTGAAGCCCATGGGCTGAGTAGAGGAACGCCCATCACATTCTATTGATGAAACTCCCTGTAGAAAAAGAAATGTAATGCAGATATATTCACACAAGTCTCGCAGCGCAATGCATTTCCTAGAGATGGAAGCGGCCTATTCAGAATTCTTCAGAGGGAACTGCGCACCAACCGGAAAGTAAGGACGGGTGATAAAGAATAAAGCAGCTACTGGTCTTTGATCAGGAAAACAGAATTCCACACACAATTTTCTGCCAATTACTATTCTCAGATGAAACCACATTTCATCAGAGTGGAGGCTGTTCCTGTCCGCAATGTTTTGAGCCAGAAAACCATCTTGTTGATTCACAGAACCGCAATTTACGTGCAAATTCTCCTTTATAGGCATATATTCTTTCTGAGACAACCATCCTCAATACAAAACCAATGCATAATGAAAATTTTACAGAGATAAACATTTTGAAAGGAATAAAAATAAGCAATATCCACATCATCATGTCAATTTCCATTATAAATAGTTGAATTACATTAGGGTTGTTCAATGGGTAGCATGGCTGCTCTCTATGTGCTGTGTTTGCTTGCGTCGCTTTTAGCTACATACTGTACAAAGACATGCCATTAAGATACATGGTTTCTCTGAATCACCCAAAGTGTTTGTTGGCATGTGACCTGCAATGGACAGGTATCCTCTCCAAGGTCCAGGGCTGCTGTAAATGGGTTGCCCTGTGATATCAGCTGACTGGGGAAGGGTCACTATACTGAGCTGATGTCAGAGGGGGGCAGGAAATGTGTTGAGAATCTATGGAAAGGTCATACATTTCCAGAAGTTTCACTTTCTGCATTGTGTAAATATTTTTATTATTTTTTATTTAATTCAACATGTTTTTCTGTGTCCAGAAATCAATAACAATTTTTGATCATTATTGAATGACTTTTCACTAAAGAATTATCGCTAAAACATGATAAAAAAAAATAATGTTTTGTTGTTTTCTTCCTCCTTTGTCTGCCAAAAGAGTGTCCGTACCTACACTGAATTCTATCACAAGAATTTCTGACAAATGCCTCAGCTCCAGATGGCTTGTCAGATAAATTACAGAAAAATACATGCTTGGATTTCCCGGGATGAAGAAGTCAAATTACTATTCAAATGGGACTGTGAGTGTGGTGTTTTAATTTCTGGAAAAAATCTTTCTCGTTTCAGAACAGACAGAGGAGACAAAAGATGTTTTTTTTTTCTTCTCTATCTGCATCAGCATTCCATGCAATTTCATGATGAGCTCAGGAAATACACGAAAGATCATTTACCGTCCAGGATTGAGGATATATATATGTATATATTCCAGCATCATGTCTTTTGAAAAGAACAGATGCTGGAATTAATATTTTTTTATGGTTATATACTAAAACATGTGTTGCATTTTTAGGATAGATCTATCGTCCTAAAGCATTTTATTTGCCTCAGCTGCTTTTCGCTTCTGCAACGCATACATTTTGATGTGTATTGTGTCTTCACGGTCGAGCCCTTTTAATGTTTAGCACGATGGTTGCACATTGCTTTGTCCTATCCTGCCCCTATTGACATCCTGTAATAAAATGCTAATAGCTCTTACATTCTGTGTGCCTGTCAAGGCTTCACTGGATGAAGGGCAAAACGTAGCTTTCACCAAGGCCTTAGAGGGCAGTAGACAACATCAAACAGCTAGGGAAGGTGTCTTCTGGGCTCACGTCGGCTCTCTCAGGTTAGCGCTAAGGCTAAAGGCCAACAAACTCTTTCTGATCACCCCCAAACACTTTCTAAAATTAATGTTTTACAGCTGGCCTTCATGTGCTGTGGCTATAGGGGAGAACTTTGACAGTCTAGCGTTTGTGTGATGAACACACTAACACCATTGTGTTATTGGATAAAATAAAGGAAAAAATAATATTAAAATTATGGCAATTTATTTTTAAATTTAAAGCAATACCATACGATATTAGTAAAGCCTATTTCAATTTTATAATTTTAATCTCTACCAGAATATTCCTAGGTTTTGTATAATATAAATTTTCTTGAATATTCGAATATGCTAGCACTTAAAGCCTTTTAAAAAATTATATTTCACTATATTGTTTGAATGCAAGTTTCTAGTGTCTTGGACAGCATAGTTTCAGCAAACAAATGTCTTTATTGTTAAAACCTGAAACGATCAAGAGAAGGGAGCTTAAACTCTCTACCCTCACACCCATAAAGTCATGTATCTGACCTTATTCAGCTGAGGTCCATAATATGAGGCATCGGCAGTCACAGGGCTGCTGATTGGTTCCCATGGTAACAAGAAAGATTGCTGGAATCCTGACTGGCTCTATTATTCTGCGTCCTCTCCCTCACACCAGCCTTCCTCTTAATGGGTTATAAACAACTGTGCAGGACCAGCCCTCATTGCACTCTACTGCTATGTTATAAGGCACTAGTGATCAGCCATACACACTCATATGCTCACTGCAGTGTAAGGCGATGGGAAAAGGAAATGCCAGTCTAGGACATGGCCATCTATCGCATTGCAGTAAAACAACAAAGCAATAAAAATGTAATAAGCATTATAGTTTGGATGGATAATTAATTTTTTTTGTGTGTTTTTGTCAATAACATCAGTAACAATTTTGATTACTGGAAAAGTGTGGCACGTCAGCCAGCGTACACACCAGCCTTGTGCCCTGTGCTGTTGGGGGAGGATCCAGGCCCTCCACTGTCCTGAACAGTAGTGTTGCGCGGGTCGGCTTCTTTTAACACCAGTCCCAAACCAACCCATCAGGAGATCCAACTTGCAAAAAGATGCGTGGATAATGACCCAAAACTCGACCCGACCCGAGGAAAACAGAAAAACATCAGTGAGCCTGTATTGCCATGGAACCTGTTACGCAGGCGAAACGAGCCGTGAAGTAGGGCAAACGGGGTTTGTTCCAGGGGAAATACGAGGAACATGCAGCTTCAATGACAGACCTGGGGATACAAACTCAGATGCAGACTAAATAAACAGGACAGGCTGAACTTAACTGGTAACAGGTGATGACAATCAAGAATTAATACAAGGGTAATGAGGTGGGCGTGGCACACATGAGGAACGGACAAGCTGGTCGTGACAGAACCTACCAATGAAGTGTCATTTGTGACGCTGTAACCCATAGATGACATGGATTTGTGCTAGATTCGTATTGAAGATTGATGACACAATTTCCTACAAGAATAACTGTGTACCAAACAACAACAAAGAAACCAAAAGATCGATTTTTATGTTGTTATTTATTGAAGGGTTGCGGAAAATTGCACAAAAATCATCTCTTCAAAAATCAGCACATACACGAGCGTGTGCAAAACACACTAGTTGTCAAAACTGTAATATTTGATGTAAAATCAGATCTGACAACTCTATCAGATTTGAATGAACTTAGTAGAACTTAGGTCTTCTTTTAACTTAATTTTGTCTAAAATGAAGTAGAGCAGAGCATACTTAACCGTAATATTTCACCAGACTACAAATTGAAAATTGAGTTTGTAGTTGAAAACTCCAAAATTGAAAAATATAAGCCGACTGCATTTTATGACGGCTGTTTGGAATCACTGTGGAGAAAGAGGATGGAATCCACCGTGCCGGGGTTTAGCCTATTTCTACGTGCTTCCAGCACGCGATCTGCTGAACTGAACGTGCGCTTGCTTGTTGCGCTGGTTGCAGGAACGCAAAGTACCGCTCTTGCCAGCATCAAGAGGAGATGGAAATTGTGACTGTGAGCCCTCCAAAAGCCAAGCACATAGCGCTGTACTTCATCTGGCTTGTGGAAATTCAAACCTCGTTTACAACACGTTTTGATCAATAATGAAATGCGTTTTGTAACTTTTTGACCTGCCTGCCCACCTGCACCCACGACATTTTAAAAATGTCTGCCCTAAAACTGCCCACACTCGCGGGTCACCCACGGTTACCTGCGGGTCACAGGTCGCCCCGTGCATCACTACTGACCAGAATATGTGTTTAGACGACAGATGAACATTGGAGATTCCAGATGGATGGATGGATGGATGGATGGATATCACAATACAGTGTAATGACAAGGAGACCCAATGGGTGGCACTATTGCCTCATACCTCCAGCATTGGGGGAGGGGTGGGGGTGTTGAGTGTTGAGTCCAGTCATTGCTATGTGTGTGGACTTTGCTTGTTCTTCCCATGTTGTGTCGATTTCCTCTCGCAGGCCAAAGACATATAGTTAGGTTCATTGCTGTCTGAATGGCTGGCTCCTGTACCCCTATGCCCTATGCCACCAGGGATAAGCCCCAGTTTGCCCTGTTATCCTGTACTAGAAAAGCAGTGGGAAGTGTGGATGTGGAAAACACATTTCTAAACCAGTCATAGATCATGAATGTAGAGTCTAAGCGCTCTGCTTTGTATTGCTTTTGTATTTCTTGAACATTTGAACAGTTCTGACCAAGAAATGCAGAAAAGGCCGTGGTTCAGAAAAATTTGATCTACACATAAAAAATTGAGAGTTTCATTCCTGCGTTTAGATAAATGGACCACTTTTAGAATGGTCCATTTTTAACAATTCCGTGCATGAATTACATAGCATTTTAATGCAAATTGTGCTGTATATAGATTTCCTTTTATCATTGTTTATACCTCTACTTTACCTTTGGTCTAAATATTATAATTGTTTCAGATCACATAGTACACGGTCACAGATATCAATGGCAGAAGATGAATTTCCCAGAGCCATTCAAAGTTACAAATGTATGCATTTTGAAGGTTATACAGGCATCCGCCCATCCATCTCCTGACTGCCTATCCCACACAAGGTTGGGGGGGTGCCAAGGGAGGTCTGGATGGTCGCCTGTGTGGCATATGGCACAAGGCAGGGGGATACCAAAAGCAGGATGCCAATCCGTGGCAGGGCACGTAAACACAATCCCACAGCAGTTACTCGGGCAACTCCCACCTGATAGAGTCATTAAAGATGTGGGTTTATCAGAGGTGGTCATTTCAGGTCCAGAAAGGAAAAATCCAAACCATGATTTCTTTCAACCAACCAGTTGAGTATAAAGAGTCACAGTCACAGAGTACTCAACTGGCTGGTTGAAACAAAATCCTGGTGTAAGGCCACAGGCCTTGCAGACCCCGTCGCGCTGTACTCTGGCAAGCCTGCAATGTTTCACTCAGTGTCCTAAGTACCCAAGATTGGACCCAAATCACCCAATCACTGCATCAGACCCGCACTTCTCCAGGACACACACAAAATCAATACAGTCCAAAAAATAATCAATCACAATATTTGGTACAGTCTGTCACTTGATTTGGAATACTTAAGGAAGAGCTCCAGAGCAGCAAAAGGAGACACTCTGTAATCTGAGCTCCCACATAGTGCTGCGTGAATCTACATCTGTAATCAGATATTTTCTGCATTTACTCAGCTGAGGTATGGAATTGTTGTATTGTTTTTGATTGGATGATATAGTTTAGGACTTCTGGCCACATGTTAAAATTACCTTAATGTTATATTTAGTTAAATTGATGTGTCATATATTAATTGTGAATAAACTTTTGATTACTGACTTTGCTAACCTCTGCATGTTTCTCATAGACTGGGGTTATTCTAACACTCTATTGCAGCCTCAGACTCAGTCCCGTTTCTCAGACCCGATGCAACTGCCCAAGTTGAGTTTCGTGAATACCGGCTCAGCCTCTGAGGCGCGCACACGCTGAATTACGGTAAAAGACCGGCTCAGCCTCTGAAGTACACACACATAGAGCTACGGCCAAGGCCAGCTCAGCCTCTGAGGTGTGCACACATGGAGTTACAGCATAATGACCGGCTCGACTTCTGAGGTGTGCACACGCTGAGTTATGGCAAACACCGCTTAACCTCTGTGGCCCTCACTAGCTCAGATTCGGCAAGTGTCAGCTGAGCCTCTGAGGTGTTATGCGTCGCCGGGTCCTGACGGTTGTCTAGTTTGGTATTGTATTACATAGCAGATCTGCAGATCACCCTATCGGCCGAGGCAAATCCGGTGTACCTCACCGTTCAGGATCAGTGGGAGTTCAGCAATAGAAGGCACAGCCCAGGAGTAATCTAAATAACAGAAATGTCATGACTAAAAATGCCATAAATATCTTTAATGAAATTAGAGTCAGATATAATTTGGTTTTACCTAAAAAGCTTGAGTAATTTTATAGGAACGTTCGGAAGGACCTCCACACATTCCAAGCCTTTGGTTGCCCAATTGGATTCCGCCATTGTGCCAGTGGACGGTTCCCTACACTGGTTTGGTTTTTTTCTTTTTGGACTTGAAATGACCGCCTCTGGGGTGTCTTATAAGAAACTTAATGTATACTTTGCATAATCATGGTTAATGAATGAACTGTGAAAAGAGGATGCTTTTGGCAAATGAGCCCCTTTTCACATATTATGACAAACATGTGAGACTTGGAATCTGTAGTATATATATTGCAACTGGCATCACAAAGGAGGAAATCCCTGCCTGGGACTAGCAGACGACCAAATCAGGGGTAGCTGGACCACGTGATAAAGTCACCCCCCCATGTTAGACAACATACATCTGTTCCCTGAGGGGCTATGTGGGGCTACCTATAAGGATTTGCCTCACTAAAGCATGGTGTATCTCATGTGCTTTAATGCACACCATAGCCTGGAGGGCTGCTTTTGAAAAAAAGAAGCTTCCCCTAAATCATTTGCTGGCTATATCCCGGGACAATTTCTGTGTTCATATGGGAACCAAAGTCTGCCAATGTGTGCATCTCGTAGCATGCGTTTGTCCATCTTAATACTATTGTTCGTATTTTTAGACTTTCTGAAAGGTACGAATATGCATATTTGAAAGTACCTGCTACATTGCCTCCCCATGAAAGCTGATTTAAATTTTAATAACATGCTAGCCAGCACAATATCACCCTGTCTAGACGAAGATGAATGTTTTAATGCAAGCACTCATCCGTTTGCCCTTAGTGCTTCCACTATAGGTGCAGCCGCATTAAATGTAGCTACTTGCAATACCTGTACATAGCACTGCAATAGTGGTGTATGGCTTGATTTGACACGCTTGTGTAAAGCTACATGCACATAGGTATGCTCTATATTACGCCATAAGCAAAATCCTGTGTCCTTCAGAAAAAGCATTGCTTTAGAATGACTGTTTCGATGTACTGTATGCATACAATGCCGAATCTATTCAGGAAGGTAAATGATCAGGCCTCAGCAAATTATTACTGTCTGTCAGCGTAAGTTAAGCAGTTAGTAAGTTTAGCAACTGCTTTGCAATCAACGAACCCAGCTAGCTAGTGCCAGTTACCTCCCTCCAATCCACGTTCAGGTTCATACAATTCTTTTCAAACTAATCCAAATTGGAAGTGACAATGATCATTATAAAGTAGAATTCTAATTGGATAATTGACCTATTAACACGCACTGCACATCAATAAAGAGATGGATGCAGTAGAGGCATCTGAAATATACTTCAGGATATGATATAAATGGTGAGTTGATTTAGCTGGACTGCACAAAACTGTGCTAGTTTTGTGTTATGGATTTATTTGCACGAGTGTTTAATGCATTCTTCCCCAAAGCAATTTAATACATGGGAAGAATTAAAGCAAAATAAAACAAACAAACAAAAAAAATCGATAATGGTATTGAGACCCAGAATCAGATCTGGAATCTCCAGTGTAACTTTCCATTAATTGAACTATTCTTAGCACATGCTGTTAGTTTAATGACTGCTGAAATAATGCCACATTGTTTGATGGAAATACAACCTACAGAGGGGCTGAAATACACCCTTAAAATTGAAAAAATGATGCAGCATTTCATTACACTTTTTCAACTCAAAATCATACTCAGTAGTTTGTAAGGCCCCCACGTGCTTGCTAATGCTCCAAATGAGAGGACGGATGGTGTCCTGAGGGATCTCCTCCCAAATCTGGACCAGAGCATCAATGAGCTCCTGGTCAGGCTGAAGTGCAACCTGGCAGCATCAGATGTCCCACAGGTGTTTTATTGGATTTAGTTCAAGTGAAAGTGGGACCCAGTCAATAGTATCAATTCCTTCATCCTCCATGAACTGCCTGCATATTCTCACCACATGAGGCCCGGCATTGTTGTGCACCAGGAGGAACCCAGGACCCACTGCACCAGCGCATAGGTTCAACGATTTCATGCCGATACCTAATGGCAGTCATGGCGCTATTGTCTGGACTTCAGAGGTCCGTGCATCCCTCCATGAATATGGCTCACCAGACCATCACTGACCCACCAAACCAGTCATGCTGAACAATGTTACATTCAGCATGACATTCTCCATGGCTTCTCCAGACCCTTTCACATGTGCTTAGGGTGAACCTGCTCTCATCTGTGAAAAGCACAGGGTGCCAGTGGTGGACCTGCCAATTCTGGTGTTCTATGGCAAATGCCAATCAAGCTCTGCAGTGCTGGGCAGTGAGCACAGGGCCCAATTGAGGACGTCACACCCTCATAAATATGAGGCTACCCTCATAAAATCTGTTTCTGATTGTTTGGTCTTAGACATTCACACCAGTGGACTGCTGGTGGTCATTTTGTAGGGCTCTGGCAGTGCTCATCGTGATTCTTCTTGCACAAAGGAGTAGATACCAATTTTGCTGATGGGTTAAGGACCTTCTACGGCCCAGTCCATCACTCCTAGAGTAACTGCCTGTCTCCTGGAATCTCCTCCATGCCCTTGAGACTGTGCTGGGAGACACAGCAAACCTTCTGGCAATGGTAGGTATTGATGTGACATCCTGGAGGAGTTAGACTACCTGTGCAACTTCTGGAGGGTCCAGGTATCACCTCATGCTACCAGTAGTGACACTAATTGTAGCCAAATGCAAAACTAGTGTCAGTGATCTCCACCTGTTAAACTATTCCTGTTTTGGGGGTTGTCTCATTGTTGCCCCTCTAGTGCACCTGATGTTAATTTTATTAACACCAAATCAGCAAAAACTGATTAACAACCCCCTCTGCTACTTAACGGACCAGATTAATATCCCAGACGTTTAATTGACTTGATGGTATACTTTGATTAAAAAGTGTTCCTTTAATTTTTTTGAGCAGTGTGTGCATATATACTGTATATATGACATTTATATATATAACATATCATCATTTTTTAACTTTTAGAGATACTGAGTTTTCTCTAAAAACATCCTTTTAGGGAGGGAGACCCTAGGGCTGCTCTCTAACAGTAACATGTCAACCATGGTACCTAAACACTGATGACACAGTGCATTTTTCAGTAAAATGACTTAGCACTCACCTTTTTATTCTGCTAGTATAGCAATGTATTATACGTTATGTACATTTAAAGGTAAATTCTCATGCCAGTGAGTTCAGTTTCAAGTTCAAGCACGTTTTGGTTTATTATGCAAAAAGTGGGGTAATTAGCAGTTAATGCCAATTTTATGCATTTTATGCAATGCAAATAATTTTCATGTCATTTGTTGCTGCATTGCTTGCATGTTGAATTTATACTTACGGTGTTTTGCAGACAGTGTTATCTAGAGTGACTCTGGGAAACACAACAGCAACAGTAAACAGTAACATTCAGGGACAGCGTGGAAAGCAGGAGAATCACAGCTCTATATTTTAATCTCTGGTGTGAGAAAAAAACAATTGGCAAACTATTTTGTAAACTGCCTTGAACCTGAGGGCACTTTGCAGTGTGCTTTGTGAGCTAACAAATCTCCCATTTCTCATTAAAGGTGATGGCTGAAAAGCCCTTTGTAAGTCAGACACCGGTACAGCTCCTGTGACAGGGCACACAATGGCTTTAATGAAACACTCAGAGGGCAGATTTCCCCAGACACTGTGGACTGCACACACAAACACACCTCTGGGGATTGTTGAAAGGGGGGGTTTAACCGATCCGCACCGATGGAGTTGGCTGCTGAAGTCTCAGGCTGGGAACTGCCGTGGAAACAGGCTGCCATTTGGAGATTGTGTTTTGTCGGTCATTTGAATTTTAAGTAACTTTTTACAGTTTAACAATGCATCAGCCACCTGGCATCCAAAAAAATGGCTGTAATGAACTGTGACAGTACAATGAATACATTATACATCCCCCTAACATGAAAATGGCATAAAAATGGATGAAATGCCTCAAGATTATTTAAAAAAGTTTTGGATAGGGGTTGTATTAAAAACGTTTTGATTTTTTTTAGGATAATCATATTTTTGATAAAAAATGAGGAATTAAACATGCATCAAATTGGTCTCACCTAGCTATGCATTAAACAGTGATTATGTAACAAATAACCAAGCTGCATTGCACCTCCAGTGTACTATAACTATTGATATGATTACACGACTGGGTGTGTGTGTGTGTGTGGTTTAGATTTATAGTACATTGTGATTATATTACCATTTTCCTGTCCCCTCAAAAGTTGGTGAATTATTTTGTTTGCTTACTTACAGTATGGGTAACTTTAGGGCTGGGTAGGGGTTAAGGTCATCATGTTGGGATTAGAGTTTTCCCCAGAGAAATAAATGTCCCCAGAAAGATACAATTACAGTACAAACATGTCTGTATTAGATGGTAAATTAACATTCAACAGTCATATATGACATGTTCAGTGCAGCAGAAATTGGTAGGGATAAAGATCTGAGTGACATTGACAAGGGCCAGATCATTATGGCCAGGCGACTGGGTCAGAGCATCTCTGAAACGGCCAGGCTTCTGGAGTGCTGCATTCAACATGCGACTACAAGTACAGAATTTATGCTTAATATATCCCAGACCTTGACATGCAGTTTTTTTTATTTTATTATTTGCTTCACATGGGAAAAAAATGTCCCCACAATGGCAAAATAACAGGTTTTTATCACATAACCTACACAAACACCACATAGACACACACATACAAACATCATACAGATGTGTACACACACACACACGCGCGCAAAGACCACACAGATACACACACACAGACACACACATACAAACACTACACAGACACACACACACACACACATGCAAACACCACACACACGCACACACACACACACACATGCAAACACCACATAGACGCACACACATGCAAACACCACACACACACATACACACATACAAACACTACACAGACACACACACACACACACACATGCAAACACCACACACACGCACACACACACGCACACATGCAAACACCACATAGACGCACACACATGCAAACACCACACACACACATACACACATACAAACACCACACAGACACACACGCACACTAGAAAAGGGGATCCGGATGCAGACGGGCTACAGCTGGATGCAGGACATTAGGCATGTTTACTGATGAGAGAATAAAAATTTAGCCAAAGAATAACTAGGGAAATGGGTAGAGATAAAGTGAAAGCATGTGTGTGTTACTTGATTTTCACCTTCAATCTCCTCTAAGACAATTTCCCAAAAGAAATGAATGGGGGGGGGGAATCATAGAATCCTGCTAATGTTTGGACAACTGAACATTACTCCCTGAAACCTTCAAAGAAGGTGGGTACGTAGTACTCCTGGGTGCCTTGGTGACTCTCTGAGTAGCACTGTTGACTCACACCTCCAGGACTGAAGATTTAATTTCTCTGTGCATCTGTGCAGGATTCCTCTGGGAATGCTGGTTTGCTGCTGTAGTCCAGAGAAATGCAAAGACATTTCTATAAATTGCTCATAATACTGAGATTTGTTTTAATAGCACTTTAAAATGTATTATTATTATTATTATTATTATTTTTATTATTATGTGTCCCTTGTGATGGACTAGCATCCTGTATAGGATATTCCTCTGTCTCACTCTATGTTTTGTCTTGTGTGAGACAATGTATTGATGATGGCGGAGAGCACCCAGGGTACAGTGATCTTACTATGACAGAAAGCCGAAGCAATCAATTGCATCAGTATAACCGTTCCACACATGGATTCGCTGCTCACTGCTGCAGGCCAGCTCTCTGGGTCCAGATGATGATCTGAAAGCAAGGAACCCAGATTAGGTGGAAGTAGAGTAATGAGAGCTGAAAAAATGGGGCATGTGCTGTACTGATAGTTATGTTATATTTTGTAGATGAGAGACCTTAACAATGACTGGACTTAATAGCAAGGGCTTTTATTTATTTTATTCAAGGGACACGTTCATTGGTCCAGCCCCCTCCAGATTAAACCAGAATGTCAGAATGACTCAGGGGGGAATTAGCCCCAGGGCCGTGCAGAGAGTTTCTGAGGGACAGGAGGATTATTGCTAAGGTGTGGTTGCTGACCATCAAAAGTAAGAATCACAAAAAGGCACTTTTAATAGTTCAGCCAAAAGGGACAACATCCCCCCCACCCCCCTGACGTGCATGATTTGCAGCATTTTGGTCCGATCAAAGTTTACACACATTTCACGAGTATGAATAAAATGTCAATGTTAGCGTTGCTTCATATGTAGGCTGGTGATACTTATGTTCTCAACATCAACTGCACATCTATTAATTTTTTTATCGTGGATTTCTTCATGATATTTCAGGATTTATTATACCAATAGCTATTATGCTAAATGACTAAAAAGATTATCAATGTGAAAGTCAGATGTGTGACACCTATATTCTGATGTCACTTTTACTGGTCCCCTGTCCTTCACACCCCATGGCGTTGCTCTGGTGATTTATCTGTGGCATCCTCCCTTTCGTGATACTGGCCATTAAGATGACAATGCAGATTAATTAAACGTGAAGCCGGCTGACCCACTGTTAAAACAATGAATCGCTGTCGAATTTCTCGCAGAGTTTGCTCTAGATGAGATAATGCAGCAAATGAACCACGGAGGATGTGATGAGCTGACCATTGTAATCTGTTTAAGAAAGCAAATTACGTGCTTCAAACGAAGGTTGCTGCACTTATCAAGAGCTTTTCTGTCTTGTAGCCCCATTAAGACAGGGATGAAGATCAGGCTGTTATTTTAATTGTGGAGAAACATGGAGATCATTCGGCATCAGCACTTCAGCATCGAATAAATTAACGTGACCTTATGCTTAGTCCACAGGATTATTTTCATATTAGGTTGAGCCATCCAGAGATAAGTAATGATTAGCAAGTGCTTGAAAGGTATCTCATGTGCTCTTCCAGAGTTCCTTCTCCTTATAATTACTTTTAGCAAGCGGTGAAGTTTTCTATCTCACATGACAGAACATCTGTTAGATGGAGCATGAAGTTTACAGTAGTGTTACCCGGTTAGCATGCAGCTGCACGCAGACATTAATCTGCAATGCAGTCAGGGCTGCTGATGAAGAGAGTCACTTCTCTGCAAGAGGCGTGTAATCGCAGCATATTGTCAGCCATCGAATGCTGTTCAGCTTGTCAGCTGTTGAGCGGAGCTCCTCTGCTGACTGCAGGGCTAAGATAATCAACAGTAATTCTTTCCACGGCTTCTTATTAAGGATCCAAAAAGACTGGGAAGACAGCTGGCTGTCAACAGAAACCAGCACAATCCTGTCTTTTGGCTGTGTACAGATAACAAATAGACCGTGTTCTATTCAGACTTATGACAGGCATAGGAAGAAATAACCATGAATATATGTAATGACATATAAATAGGCGCATTTGTGGACACTTTGTAAATAAATGTGCCCATTGATTTGAGCTGGAGTTTGTTGAAGGAGATCTTGTTGATGGTGTGCCTGAGAGCCAGTTGTGAAGCCTCTGGCCAATTAAGAGCCAGAAATTATTAAGCTTATTACCTGGGAGACTTGAAAACAAGGCCTGGTTTTGGAATCGAGTGCCTGATTTGAATAGGGGGGCTATATGGCATGTGGTTGAAAGAGAGCAGAGAGTCCGTTTCCCAAGCCGTGCCCTCAGTAAGGTTCTGTTTGTATGCTGTACATCAGCTTGACAGCTTCAGTTCCTGATCATTTTGCAGCACTAATGAAATCTGGTAATTAGCTGTCATCCGACTAGCCCTGTGCCCCATTTCTGGGATCAGCATCTTCCACCGACATGCTCTATATGTAATTTCTCACATCTTTTCTCTCTAGCGTTCCTTTTGTATATCAGCTGACATTATTTGCTTATAGTGTCCCTATGGGGGAAAGAATGGACACAATGTGAAAACTCATATATCTGCGATATCGTCTATATGTAAACTTTTGTCTGACAGATGCAAAGACCCAGATGGATTCCAGTTGCAAATGGAAACTTATTAAAATAGTTCTAACTAGGAGGATATGATTTTTATCTTACTTTCATTAAGCCTTCGGTGACTCAGAGGCTGTGCCCCTCCCCCCTACCTCCCCAGATGCTGATTTTTCTAACTTGATTTAACTGTGGGTTCATAGGTGTTTGTAAGACCTCGAGGTTCCTCTACCTAATCAGGAAATGCACTTAATCAGTGGAATGAAAGTTTTTCGTTTGTGTTGATGTCACTTGAGGAGCAAAACAATGTTCCCCCTTATGGCTCAAAACAGCTTCAGTATTTCTTCGTAGTATCTTTACTGTCAGAAAAAAAGTACCAATTTGTACCTTTGAGGGTATAACTATTTGTCACTGGGGCTGTACCCTCAAGAGTCTGCCAATTTTACCATAGCTGCAAATAAATGTACCTTTTATTGTATTTTTGGTAGTGAATTGGACTCTGAGGAATATTTTTGTACCATTGCAGGAACATTAATGTCATTTGTACCTTGCAGAACAAAACTTTAGCTAGGCTGTGCCCTTTTTTCTGAAAGTGTTGCTATAATGCAGCTTACATTGATTTATTTGTCTTGGTTGACAGGAGACATCTGTGGATGAGACTCTGACAGTAATTCCAACATTTTGCACAAACTAGTGTAATCCTGTGGCTTTTTTAATTCTAACTTAACATGATACATTCCTGCTGTCAGATCACCTTGATATTATGGGTCTGCTTAATGTACCACTGCATCGTATTAGTGACGGTGTAATCTTTTAAAGAGTTATATCTTTCCTGTTACTTTTGGTGGGGAGGGTGAACAGGACCATGTCACGGGGGTGTGAGTGGGTATGCAAATAGAGAGGAGTTCAATGTCAGAACAAGGGAAACATGGGGAGATTAAAAGGCATGTCAGCCTTTGGACAGGGCTCAGGTATCATGTCTGTGCACGTGTTCACAAGTCGAGAGAAAAATGCTGGGACAAATACCAAGGATTTTCATCGTCATTGGGCAGATGTGGTTCATCAACAATGCTGCTTCCATACACACTGCGATTTTCTACATTTGCATGTTACTCAATATTTACTTAAAATAGACTCGGTATTTGTTGCTAACAAATAAGTTTTCAGTATGTTCACCATTTGAGTACCTTTATTAGCAAGAAAATGACATATCTTTGATTCACTAAAGTTACTACAGTTATAACAGCAGAGCAAGTTCGAGGCACGTTTTCTACATGGGACATTAAATACTGATCTGTTTCATGGGGTGAAACAGCTAACTTGTGCATTTAAAATTAAAGGGCAGCCTAGAATTTGACTATGTCATCACTACA
>JAABNX020016001.1:0-22571 GCA_015163995.2 Mormyrus lacerda | reverse complement strand
TACTATATGTTTCCTTCAAATAGGTTAAAGAAGCTGATTTTGATGGTGAATACATTCATTTTTGATCCATACACCAACCGAATGCATAGCAATTATAACCTGAGCATGGATACGCAGTTGTTAGTATTGTATACATGTATAAAATACTCTTGAATGGATATTACAATATAAACCTGCACAAGGGGAATCTGTAGATGTGGCAACATAATATTTCTTTATTAACATGCAGTAATGAACGAGCAAGGTGAAAAATTTGGCAGCAGCACATAATCTCCCTCTCCCATCCATCTGACTTTTTTGCTGATGATATTCAGCACAGGTGACTCTCTTAGCTATTTGCACTACGGTACATGCAATATGTCCAGCTTTCACAGAAGGGCTGTGATTGGGTAGCTAGGGTCGTTCCTTTGGAGATTGAGGACAGTAAGCTTGACAAGTGTGACAGTGAAGAAGAATGGACACCAGAATCAGGTTTCTGAGGCAGTTAGAAGGTGCGTGTGTGTGTGTCTGTCTGTCTGTGTATGCATCAGTGGGTAAAGACAGCTGTATAACACATTCTAATTGTATGTGTCCTGTATGTGTGTTACTAATGAGCCTAAATCTGTGGATGAAGATGTTGATGATATACCAGAAGATGATGTTATACACATGCCAGTCCCACTAAACCATACTCACCGCTTACTCAGAATGTCAGGGCAGCATTTGAAGATTAAAACTTGCCTCTCATCCAATACTTCAAGCTGCTCTTTGGGGGCAGTCTGGAAGTTCATTTAGTGCAGTCAAAACTATATGCTATACAGAGAACCTCAAACAAGCCCCTTAACCTCACTGTCTGGATACTACGGTATGCATGTCATTGTTTGGATTTCTAGACACCAGCATGTTTTAGGACAAAGCTTGCAGAGTGACCCAAGTAGCTTCTTTCAATAGATAGGAGGACATCAAAAAAATTCCTGCACTTGAATCGTGACAGGATAACGTCAATCCAAGATCCGACCACTGGCCATTCATCTTACTCCGTAGCTCAAGATGATCCCAGTGGGTAAGAAGCTGGCTGTAGATGAGCAGATGAGCATTCATGAGAAGAAATAGACCAAAGCAACACCTGGCAGCAAAACCAAGGAAATGGGGCTATAAGGTACTCGTCTTGGCTGGCTCTGATGGTGCGCCACAGAACTGTGAACTCCACACAGGGAGAGTCGCACAGCCCCCTGAGCTAGCAGATGTGCGAGCAAGTGGAAACACTATTGCTCAACACAATTTGTTCCAGAGCGTCTGTCGTGTGCTCATGCAGGCTTAACAGGCACCTCACTGCTTAGGTACAGTTTGTGGCAACAGACGACCAGGCATCAACTCGATGTGCGATGCTGAGCTGAAGAAACTGGTCATGGATTTTTTTGACAGACGATGGCTATGGTTGGAGAGGCTGCCTTTGCACGCAGTGAAGTGTTATGATAATTGCTCTTCTGAGTGATCACACTGGAATACACCCAATCACTGAGGTTGACAGGTGCGATGGCAAATGAAAGATGATCACCAAAGTCCCCTGCCCTGCTGCACTGAAAGAATATAACAACAATACAGGTGGGGTGGATCTACTTGACTTGCTGATTGCATTGTAAAAGAACAAAATCAGACAAAAGAAGTGGTACCTGGTGTTCCACTTCCTGTATAGGACCATTGTGAGGTCTTGGCTGCTCTTTAGAAAAGAGCCTGAGAGTAGGTCTGTCACAATTATTACATTTTCTCATGATTGCAATTATTTGAGCAGACCTCAATTATGCTGCATAATCGCTCAAATCGTTTCCATTCATCTGTATAAAAATAGCTGGATGAAAAGGCAACGGCATATTTCTATCACTACTGTATTTCCACAGATCGAGTATATGGATCAGGTAGTTACACATACCTCCACTTTATTTGTACCTCTCACATCTGCACATGTGCATGTGCATATTTTACAACAGTGCCCAATTTGTACATCTTCATTTCATGACATTTTATTTCTTTTCATCAGCTTCATTTTACGAAGGGCATATGAGCGTTCTCCACCAGCCTAGAACAGGATATTCAGCCAGATATTATAATTTTGGATTCCTTGTGTTCTCTGTCTGTTTAATAAAAGTTCTGCATAGCACCTGCACTAGTGTCTTAGTGCATATTTATGGGTCTCATTAGGTACCCCAGTATGTTATTTTGTCAATTTTTTTCTGATCCTACTGATTCTGAGTGATAAAAATATGGCTGAAACAAACACAAAATATGCCAGATATTCATATTTCAGTTCACAGTGAACCAAAGCTATAAGTATAACAAAAGACCATGTCGCTGTAGAGCAGCAGTTTCAACTGATGGAAATATACACTAACATTTCAGTTATTGGATATTTAGGTAATAGTAATGATCCAAAAGCTGAAGTGAACACTTAAAATGTCAGTCAGCAAGGTTATTAACACCAGGGGTCACTATCACATATCGCAAAGCTGGATTTCTTGCTTAGCCAGAATTTATGGTACCCCAGTTTAAATGGATTTCATCTTCATTTACTTATAATTAGCCCAGAATACCTTAATTCTGACAAGTCATCCAGCTAAGGAAGAAGTCCTGCTTTGTAATACAGGCCCTAGTTCTTGTTGACCACTGTAGTTTGCTGTAAATGTAGACAATATGGTTGCCATAAAATAGCAGGATGAATAGATCAGGGAGTGCCAGAAAATGTAATTTGGTGTACGCTTGCTCAAAAATGCTGTGCGTAAATAAACATGTGAGGTACAAATCAGGCAGGTGATGGGGATAAGGTAGTGTCAACACCAACTGTCATTCTCAAGGCATTTATTTGTCATTTATGTCTTATCTGTCTCCACTTTTTACAAAGCTTAAAAGGCAAAGAAAAATGCCATCCATACATCCATCATCTACCGCTTCTCTGGGTTCAGGTCGCAGGGCCAGCAGTCTGAGCAGGGATGCCTAGACCTTCTTCTCACCAGCCACCCCCTCCAGCTCCACCATGGGAATACCAAGGTATTCTTAGGCTAGCTGAGAGATATAATCTCTCCAATGGGTCCTTGTTGGACATGCCCAATAACATCTCCCCAGGGAGGCATCCAGGAGCCATCCAAGAAAGGTGCTCAAACCTCCTCAAGTGGCTCCTTTCAAAAAGAAATGAGTTTTATTTATATATTCCAGTTCAACCCAAATAAATAGCTCCTCTTCTTCATGATGTGTATGTTTCTTTTTAAGCTATGATTAGGCTTACTTTGCTGTATAATTGTGTTACAAAACGAAAGTTATCCTAGGTGCAGAGCCGCTGGTGACTATGAGCAAAAGAAGAGAAAGAGACTGGCTGTACCCATTCCAGTGCCTGTTGTGTGCCAGGACGTCCCAGGCCATTGGATGATTATGGCTGAGAATAGGGGGGACATTATGTACCAGGATGCAAAGGTACGCCAAAAGCCGAATGCTCAAAATGTAACATTCGGCTCTGTTTCACATCCATCAGCAACTGATGGTCATTTGGACATTTAGTTTTTGGGTTAAATGCCTGTAAGAAATGTGAGAAGGTGGTAGATTGTTTGATGATTTAGTATTAAGCTTTACAGTATATTGACTGATAAACCATTTGTGGTGAATGTTTCTTAAATTAAAATGTACTTAATCATAGATATTGCTTCTCTTCGCTTTATTCCACTCGTTATCTTTACTATAAAAAAAACCCTCAAGGCATATTGCTGCCTTCAGGTGGTGGGGGGGGGCGGGGGACAGGGTGGACAAATTTTATGATTGATATATTATCAGGGATCCCCAAGCTTGTTAAAAGTGGGGTGAAAGATTATTTTTTTCTAAAAAAATTTAAATTCAAGCCATAGGGATGAATATATTTGCTTAGTTTTATTAGTTTATTAGCTTTTTCAAGAGGCATGACCCCAAATCCCTTGAATATGCATATTTATATATTAACATTTTAAGTCAACAAAATTAAACTAACCAAATCTGACATACAAAACTATCCAGGCTGGAAACAAAAGGCAAACTACTGCTAGGTTAATCTTTAACTTTTTTAAGGCTCAGCATTTCTGGATTTTTGCCAAACAACATGCAATTTCCTGATACAGCTCTCCAGCAGGTATCTTTCCTTCAAAGGAAGCAAACAAATACTGCTGGTAATTTAACACAATGAATGAACACTGGAAATAGAACAATTCCTAATCCATCTAGTTACCTTATAAGTAATATATAATAATAAATACCAATATATATAATTTCATGTATGATATATCTTATTTTTTCATTTTTTTCTATTTTTGTGTGCGATGTTACTATGCACAAACATTGGAAATGTGTATAAAATGTTAACATGCTTAAAAATGTGGATCTTTTAACTTGTGTAGTGAAACACACAATACTTTCTACTATATGTGCCAATGTTTAACAAATACATAGATTGGATTTCTTAACCTGTGCTGCTAATAGTAAAGATGCCATATTTCATAGAAGGTGGGATCATTTCTTTAGATATATGGGTTTAGATGTATCCTCTATTCTTGTTAGAGGTTTTGTTTAATAGGAGTTTTTACAAGGAGGGGGAAAAAAGGAATTATGTGGTACAGTATATTGAAGTACAAATATGTAAAGCATTTTGATTTTTTTTTATTTCTCTCTTATGCTTATTTAATGGCGTGGTGAGCCATGATAGTGTTTTTTTTGTGCTTGGAATGTAATAGCTTGTAAAATGTTTGAGAAATTAATAAATACATTATTCAAAAAGAAATACATAGCATAAATATACATGTATATTGTGAAATACCACTATAAATAAGAAAACAGCGATGTTAAAAAGTTTATGAAATCAATTTAATTCTCTAAATACATGACATTTCTTTTTTGCTCCACTTAGAATAAAAATTCAAAGAAAACAGCCAACGTTGATAACATACAGTACACTGGTAGTGGATGTGGGGAAATTACTATGTTTTTTTACGTGATATCTCGCAGTGATCTCGCAGTGAATCTTGCAGTGATCTTGCAGTGATCTTTGTATCTCACGTTTCTTCGCTTCACTGGCATGCTCGCTTCACTCACCAAGGGGACCAAAAAGTTTTATGTGGTTTTTCTTGAAAACAGGGACCTGTGCCACTAAGCCTTGTGATGTGAAAGGATCGACTCTTAAAATTCATCTTGTCTTGTAATAAATGAAAACTGCTAAGTGAAAAGTCAAAGGGGGCTATTAGTGTGTAAATTAATAATGATGATGTGTCTTTTTAATGCCACCAAATTAAGTTTTTTAAGTTTTATTAAATGAGGCAAGAGGCAAATATGCCAACTGTCCACTTTGCAGTACCATGCAGTGCACAGACAGCAGGGGCTACAGGAGTGTAGCAGTTGCATACAGAGCAGAACAAGGTGCATGACACAGAATTTAAAAGGCCCAAATAAAGGATTTCTCTCATGTTTCTTAGTTGGACGAGAACCGAATTCCTTATCAAGTCAAATGCATGTTTGACAGTTCACATCTACTTGATAACAATAGACAAAGAAGACAATGCAATATGTCACTATGACAACATAAGTAAGTAAAAATAGGGATCAAAATGATCAAAGCTACTTTTACATTTTAGATTTTTAGATTTTTCTTCAAGGTGTCCTTGCAGGTGAAATATGTTTAGCAATCATTTGATAATCAGCACAGACTCATGGCTAATTATATAGAGTAGTGTTTGTTGGTCACAGAGTGTGTGTGGCAACCACCATACCCCACCTCCCCAGCCATCATTTTTTTTCGTGATGTAATGAGCAAGGGGTAATGTGGTTGTGATTTCAGTTTTGCTTAATTGCCTGGTCTATTTAACCAGTCTAGCCAGTTTCCCCAGTAGAAGGAAATGTAGGCATCCATGTCCACACCAAAGACACATCAGTCAAGACACCTAGCACAGAATGTACCTGTGACACAAGGAATTTTTATTTTGAGCCAATGATCAGTACATGTTAGGGTGACTACCTAATCTATGACAGGAGAAATACCATGAGCTATTTCAGCTTTAAAACCAAAAGGCTCCCATACTCGCTAATTGTTTGGTACATTTACTGATTTGTTTACTTGATTGAAAGACTCATCAAACTGTTTCACATTAACATAAGTGACACATGCCTGATTAAAGGAGACTGACCAATCATCATACAGGAAGAACTCAGAGCTTAAGTGAAACCCAGGTTCTTCTAATTGAAATGGTACTTTAAAAATCTTGTTGTAGCTTATAGTCCCTCCTGACATGGAATAAAGTCATGGCCGAAAGTTTTGAGAATGACACAAGTAATGATTTTCACAAAGTTTGCTGCGTCAGTGTTTGTAGATCTTTTTGTCAGTTGTTTCTATGATATACTGAAGTATAATTACAAGCATTTCATTAGTGCCAAAGGCTTTTATTGACAATTACATTAAGTTTATGCAAAGAGTCAATATTTGCAGTGCTGGCCCTTCTTTTTCAAGACCTCTGAAATTCACCCTGGCTGCTGTCAATCAACTTCTAGGTCAAATCCTGACTGATGGCAGCCTATTCTTGCATAATCAATGCTTGGAGTTTGTCAGAACATTTGTTTGTCTCTTGAGGATTGACCACAAGTTCTCAGTGGAATTAAAGACTGGGGAGTTACCTGACCATGGACCCAAAATGTCAATGTTCTGTTCCCTGAGCCACTTAGTTATCTCTTTTGCCTTATGGCACAGTGCTCCATCATGCTGGAAAAGGCATTGTTCATCACCAAACTGTTCTTGGACGGTTGGAAGAAATTGCTCTTGGAGGATGACTTGGTACCATTCTTTATTCATGGTTGTGTTCTTCGGCAATATTGTGAGTGAACCCACTCCCTTGGCTGAGAAGCAACCCCACACATGAATGGTCTCAGGATGCTTTACTGTTGGCATGACACAGGACTGATAATGTTCACCTTTTCTTCCCCTCAGCAGTCCAATCCCTGTACCGTTTGCAGAATATCCGTCTGTTCCTGATGTTATTCTTTGAGAGAAGTGGCTTCTTTGCTGCCCTTCTTGACACCAGGTCGTCCTCCAAAAGTCTTCGCCTCACTGTGCATACATGCAGATGCACTCACACCTGACTGCTGCCATTCCTGAGCAAGCTCTGCACTGGTGGAGCCCCGATCCTACAGCTGAATCAACTTTGAGACAGTCCTGGCGCTTGCTGGACTTTCATGGGCGCCCTGAAGCCTCCATCACAACGAATGAATCTCTCTCCTTGAAGTTCTTGATGATCTGATAAATGGTTGATTTAGGTGCAATCTTACTAGCAGCAATATCCTTGCCTGTGAAGCCTTTTTTGTGCAAAGTAATGATAACTGCATGTTTTCTTGCAGGTGACCATACTGTAGTTAACAGAGGATGAACAATGCACTACATTTCAAGCACCACCCTCCTTTTAAAGCATCCAGTCTCCTATTCTAAGTCAATCAGCATGACAGAGTGATCTCCAGCCTTGTCCTCGTCAACACTGTCACCGGTGTTAACGAGAGAATCACTGAAATTATGTCAGTATGTCCTTTTGTGGCAGGGCTGAAATGCAGTAGAAATGGGTTTTTTGGGATTAAGTTCATTGTCATGGCAATGAGGGGCTTTGCAATTAATTGCAATTCATCTGATCACTCTTCATAACATTCTGGAGTATGCAAATTGACATCATAAAAATTGAGGCAGCAGACTTTGTGAAAATTAATATTAGTGTTATTCTCAAAACTTTTGGCAATGGCTGTAGATAGAAATCTCAATAGAATATTGTCAAAACTACACGTACATAGAAAATTAATATCTGGATATATGTTTAGAAAGGATTAATTACTGATGTGAAGAGCAGGGTCACATACCATCCTAGAAGAGCGAATCACTTAATCCAAACCAGAAAGTCTGTACAAGAAGTTACTTAAAATATTCAGCGTCATTGCCATTTATACCACATTTTTTTTGTATTACTTTCATTTAATGGAGAGTTTCCTTTATTAATCCCATCCTACTCACATTCATTCCTCAAATGCCAAGCAGGGCTTTGCTCCATACTAAAACTCCCCATCTTACTTTGTTCAGTTTGTTGTCATGGCAATAGTCGTAATTATTCCAGATAATTATTCCAGTGCTAGTCCATTAGGCTTCTTGTCTTTTTCTGTTACCACATCTATATTTGTCTCTGAAAAATAATATTGGGCTTGATTCTCCCATGCTTGTCAGCTTATTCTCTCATTGACTCAGCCCTGGGAACACCGGCTGTGTGGCATATGCATCGTGGATACAGTGCGGATCCACGTGATTATCCACACTGCCCGCATGTGGGCCCAGAATGGGCAGGTGTGGGTTTACTGTGGGCCAGTTTGAGCGGGGCAAACCCACACTAGTCCCACATGGCCCCCCTGTGGGTAAGACCATGAGGGTCCACAGAATTTATTTTTGTTCTTTGGGGCCCCATTGACTGTTTACACTGGGCATGCCCTGTGTCAACAGCACAGGGTAGTTATAACCTCATTTTAGGGTTATTGATGCTCTAGGGCAGGGCTGTTCATTCTTGTTCTGATCTACCACCTTGCAGAGTTTAGGTGCAGCCCTAATTTAACATGCCTGACACAGATATTCAGGTCCTTCAGTAACATCTCAGTATTAGAGCCAGTTATGTTAACATTCAATTTTTCACAACATTGCATTGAGTGAAAGCGCTTTACAGCATCCCCGCCCAAAGCCCCCGATGAGCAAGTCAGAGGAGACAGTGGCAAGGAAAAACTCCATAGAAGGAAGAAACCCTGGGAGGAACCAGACTCAAATGGGGGAGCCCATCCTCCAGGGGCCGGCAGAGGAAGTCAAATGAGCAAGATGGCGAAGTCCCAATTCACAATGTCCCACACTGTCCCAACATAGGACCTGATTATCTACTGGTTAAAACTGGTCAACTTTATGTTTTTTTCTTAATCAAACATTCTATTACCGATGGGCATTATCATAGGTGAACTCTAGAAAGATAGAGCTTGCAGTACCCAGCCACCATGCCTCTTTGGGGCCTATATGTAAGCACTATGGGCAGCTCACTGTGGGCCCCGTTACGAGTGTAACAAGTGCTGTGGTGGATGTGACCCGACTGATGCGGGGAGAGATACCCTCAAAAGGGTGTAACTTAATAAACATTTATTTGACTTAAGTGCTTCATAGCTCCCATTGTTGATCATAGATCCCATTGTTTTTAAAGTATTTCAATTATCTACAGTATATATCAGTCCAAAAAAAATTTAAACATGTAGCTGTATGTTTTTTTCATTGTTGCTTTATGCTTTGAGGTGTATAAAAAGCATGAGTTCCATTATCATTGATACATGATATTTTTTCATTTCTTGAGAATAAGCCTAAATCGTTAGTATCCCTTTCATTCAAGAGAGTACAGTACTGTTTAATAATTTATAAAGTACTTTATTAATGCTGTATTTAATGTCTTACTGTGCATAATTTATCAGTTAAGCTTCACCACACACAAACGCATACAGTGTAGTGAAAGGGGTAAACTTTTATGAATCATTTTTTAGTTATTAGTTAAGGCTTGGGCAGTATTACTGTAATATGCCACTGTAATACCACAGTATTTTGAAATCCTTACGATAAAATCAGCCAGGACTCCAAACCACACCCGATTTGTCGGAATAGTGCTGCTTTTTAAAATACTGTATAATTATAATAAATGGACAGTATGAAAAATTTGATATGCACGTACCTCTGACACTCCACTTACAGTTGCCCACCATACCTACTACAACAACAACAATCATTATTCTTCGTCTACTCTTTTGTCGTTGACCACTGATATGTGAAAGTCAGGGCTGCCACCTACTGGAACTATCTAATCAATTATCTAATAATTATCTTGAACATGCATGGTCATTGTGCAAAGATGCGCAAGGTTCCTGCTAAACATAAAATTCCGGGCTCCACGCACACCGACCACAGCCATTTGCAGCCAACCCCCGATGATGACGTTTATGTCAGATCCCACAAGCAAAAGGGATCACAGGAAAGTGACGTACAAACTGACCTTTTGACTGCACTATTAGATAAACTCATCAGAAGGAGACTCGAAAGACGTGAGTTGAAAATGTGACTTCTGGCAGAGGGATGACTTTGACTGTGACTATGATTCATTTGCAAAACAAAAGGTGTTAATTGGTGCTTAAGAGCAGGTGGCAGCTTGTGTGGGGAGTTTGGGGGGGGGGGCTCCTCGCAAGGACAGTCTCGTTTTCCAGGTATTCTAGTACAGAGCTCTCCTTTTCAAACTTTCATCAAAAAGCGAATTGTTCCTCCAGATTTTTGTATTGCTCTAAATTTGAAACACAAAAGTTGCTGTAAATGTTCTGATGTTCTAAACGGATTAACTATTACTGCTAACTGAATTAAATTAAATGAATACTGATTTATAGTCAGGAAAAATTCAGGCTTTAATTTCTTTTTAATTTGTCTTTTGCATGGAAACATCACCGTGCCAGCTCTACCTTCAACAATGAGGCTTCTAGTGACTCTCACCAGAGGAAGGTTTTTTTTCCCTGTGTTAAAGGAGGCGTGTTCTCGCCCTGTCAGCTGCTGTTTGTAGACTTTTTTGGATCTCGACATAATGATGTTCAGCCTTGGAGCCTCCCTTTTTGAGTCTTTGATTTTTGGGAGGTACTAATTATAATGGAGTGCCGAGCAACAGCTACATTCAATGAAACTTCAATGGCTCCATCGACCAGATCTGACACTTCGCTCGTCTGCCGACATCCTGTGAGCGTGCTCAGTTCTGCCAGCTCTCTTCCAGTCAGATAAAAAGGCATTTTTAGGTTTTTTTTTTGACATCACCTCATATCTCTGCATCATTTATATTCATGGAGAAATAGGCAAGCGTCTAAGTTAAAAAATGTGTGTACCTAGTTCTGCTGGAGGAAACTGAATTAGCTTTTTGGCCTTTAAATACATGCATTGATTCACTGGTTTATTCTATATTTCTCAGTAGAGTATACTGTACATACAGTATGAAAATCTCGGAAATTTACTGCTTTAAAAACCCATGGTTATTAAACTGAATAGCTCCTTAAAATAACAAACCAAACAGTTCAGTTTTATCTAAAATTAAAACTCCATAACAAAAAGCAATAGAACATCTACAGCATAAATCCTTCTGTGGTCACATTTAAAATGTAATATGCTCCATCAGTCTCACATTCGTACCCTCTTTTCCCCTCTGTTATTCATACAATATGTGCTCGCTACAAGCAATCTAAAATTGATCTTTCCACCAACAGATAAAATTGCCACATGACTTCAGAATGGATGGCAATGAGAATTACAGCATACGGTCATTTAAAGTTCAGAATGCTAGCTTTTACATAACAAAGTGCATCAGAGAGAAAGCATTATACCTACACTACCTAAATGTACACTACACTCCTGGAAAGAAGATGGCAAGACTTCACATCTATATACAAAAGTCTGGGTCAAATGATAAAACCACCTTCACTATACAAACACTTTCAGGCTATGATCTGGATCCTCAGCTGCAAAATCTATAAATGACTAACATCATTAATTATGCATCCTCTGTTTTTGTCATATTAGGCATTTTTCATGTCAAATAAGTAAATGACGTAACTCAACCACTACCCTACCCCCCCTCCCCCCTCCACCGACATCCCGCATGACACATGCGCTCCAGAATATACAGGACCAGGGGAACGCGGCACGAGACTAGACCAGTCACACAAGACTAGGGAAACAATAAAACAAGACACGTGACATTAACATGACCAAGAGAATAGGAAAGACATGGACATAAACAGAACAGAAATGGAAGCAATGGGGTGTTCCACAAAGCAGGATCTTGGTTAGCTGGGTTAACTTAAGCTAGAAGTTAGAAGTTATGATTGTCCAATAGGAATCAAGCTAACTGAGAAATTCTACTTTGTGGAGCACCCCTCACGACAGAAAAATGGAACAGCAGACACCAAGACATGCGGAGATGTGGATGTAGACAGACTGGATGGTGCTGGAGATAGTGGCACCTTGGTATTTTTAGAGGGATTGATGGACATGGGTGAGCTGGAGCAGAGGGAATCTGGGTTGCAGGAATGGGATCTGTGTCCCTGGCAGTCTCTCCAGGATATGGAGGGCTGTCCCAATCCCCCTGCTTGCCATTCCTGGGCAGATCAGCTAGCCAGGGACCTGGGAGATGTGGGACTCAAGCAGGGTGCCATGGAGGTATCAACCTTGACATCCAGAGCAGCAAACTCAGTGACCAGGGTGTCTGGAACTACGCTTGAAGTAGCCAGGAAACCCAGAAGTTGAGATGTCCAAGATTGGACAAGCAGTTGGTTCTGGGGCGAAAAGAGCGATGCGGCCCTGACATCACTCACCTAAGATGTGGTAACGTCTTTGTTGGCGATCCTAAGGCAAGCCAGCTAGCCTTAAGCACAGTGGTCGGGCTATTTCGCATTTGTGGAGCATCCAGGGAATCAGGTGTTGTGGCTATGGCTGCTGGGGAGTCAGGCTGTGATGACGAAGTGACAGCTTAGGAATCAGGTGCCCGTGGTGAAGCTTCAGCAGATGAGCTGGATGCTGGTGGTGGGGAGGCAGTGGCTGGGGAGATAAGCACTTGGGACACATCTAATTTTGAGCCTAAGACTGGAGGGATGGACAGGGCCTCTTCTGGACCGTGAATTTGAGACATGGACGGAGCCTTTTCTGAACCGGGAACTAAGGACACTAAGGGGCCTCTTCTGGGCTATATACTGGAGACACGAACAGGGATTCTCTGCACTGGGAACTGGAGACAGGAACGGGGCCTTCTCTGGACTGGGAACTGGAGACACTTACTGAATGGGGCCATCTTTGGGCCAGGAACTGGAAACACTGTCAGGGTCTCTTATGAACCAGAGACCTGAGACATGGATGGGGCCTCTTCTGCACAAGAAATCGGAGAGACAGACAGGGCCTTCTCTCGACCGGGAACTGGAGACATGGACGGGGCCTCTTCTGGGCTGAAGACTGGAGAATCGGGCAAAGCGGCTTCCACTGGACTGGAAAGTGGAGATTCAGGCGAAATAGCCTCCTCTCGGCCTGGAGGTGGGGATTCAGGTAGTTAATTTCTGTTCTGTTCAGTTTTAATAAAATGTAATAAATTTTTTTTGTGTTTCGAGCTGCAGTCTGATTTATCTCCAGTCATTAATGTCATTCTTCCCATCTGCCCGTGCCCTTCCCTGTACAAGTCCTACCGTTGCTACCCTTCGTGGGCTCGTTTGTTTTCCAGCCCTTGTTCAGTTCTGTTCAGTTTGGTTTCAAACCCCACTTTGTTCAACCAAACGCCTGCCTCTTTGTTCTGCATATCATGACACTCGTGGCCTCAGCCAATGTAATCTGGAATTGATAATCTTTACCTAAACCATTGCTGTCATACTTACAATGACATTTCATCTAGTTGCTCAGCTTCCTTCCTCAGATTGGACACAGGCTTCCTTACCCTGTTTCTATCTGGTGTTCTCCCCCCTTCTTTTACTATTACTATTGTAAATATGTGAAGGAGTGTACTTTACGAAATAAAATTAACCATTTTAACGGTCTTATTGATTTATTTACTTGATGCAGTGCAGTGGTTAGCACTGTTACCTCACAGCAAGAAAGTCCTGGGTTCGATACCCGGGTCACCCAGTGTGTCTCTCTGTGTGGAGTTTGCATCTTCTCCCTGTGCATGTGTGGGTTTCCTCCCAAAGACATGCAGATTAGATTAACTGGCTACTGTGAGTGTGTTTGTTTGTGTTGGCCGACTGCCGGCCTGCCCAGGGTGTACCCTGTCACCCACCTGAAGATGCTGGGATTGGCTCCAGCTTCCCCATCACCCAAATGGATAAAGTGGTGTAGATAATGGATGAGCATTTGTTTATTTCTAATCATGGTCCTTTTTTGTCCTCCATATCAATGCACAAAAATACAAAAGCTTAACAAATCGAGAGTACGACCAAAGTCTTTTGTCTGACCTATGCAGATCCCATTCCTAAGAAAGTAAAATTTAATTCTGACACCCTCTGGATTGTCTTTCACCTGGGGAGCAGAGGTTTCACAGTGAGAAACATGAAGATGAACTGAAGTGAGGAAAAGCGCCGTAAGGTAGGGGGGCAGTTAGGACGATTCCAAGTGCCCTGTAGTGACAGGTGCCTTAAATTTGGAAAATAACTAGATTGGTCTGGACTGGGGGGCTCAAAATCTTTAGCGACGCCCCAGGGAAGACAAGTTCAGATGCAGCATATAAAGACACTGTTGCTTTCACAAATCATAATGTCCCTTTTTTTACTTAAATCCTACAATAAAAGAGGAACATATTTAAAACCGGACTGAAGCTAGTTTTGTCTGCATTTATCAGTTATGGAAGTTTCCCAACATTTGAGCACCATAAACTTCTGCAATGAGGGAATCAGTACTATGAACTGAAAAATAATTAAATAATATTAAAATCACCAATTACACAGGATCCACCTCTAAATTTAACACATGGTCATTTAGGTCTTTACGCCTACAGTTTGGTAAAATGGGGAGGTGGGAGATGTCGCACGTTCCTTTTTAGTGAAGTACATATCTGGTGACAATAGTTAGGATATTATTAATAAAACAATGAGGAGGTAAAAGCTTCGCCCTTATATTGGCCACATGGACCAGTGTCAGGTGTTCACCGTGCCACTTACTGGCAGTACCTGGTGATACATCAACCTGAACCCTTGGTATGTAGCATTTCTAAAGAAAAATGCCCATCCATTTTTAACAAAGCCTTGCTACAAGTTAAAAATTCACATTTGGAGTTTGAGGTTAGTTGGAGTTGGCATTGCCAGAAATAAAAGACTGTTCTTTCTGTAGTTGATAGTGTATATTTTTGTAAGCTTTTGATTTAAAGGCTCATAAATGTACACTACATGTAAACTGGATGAAAGGAAAAACCGTGGTTTGAGGCAAATATTTAAAAGTCTGCAAGGCCCACAAAATAGATGGATTTCAACAATGGGCATCAGCATTAGGCATCATCAAAGGTGATCCAGAGGAAACTTCACAGGATGCATTCATGCTGGGCTGTTTCGCTTCTGCTGCCTGCAAACTCAGTGATGCAAGGATTATAGGAAATGGGCTGCCAGCAACTGGAGAAAGGTACTTTGAACTGAAGTCACCATTAACAATATTTTGAGCAAGCAGCTGTACAGTTGTCAGGCCTGTATCTCGTGTTTCTCTATGGTATCTTAACTGACATTTGCCTGCCCGATTACCCTCATATGTTGCACCTATCTTCCCTTTAATATGTTAGAGTTTCTGTGTCTTTACTGTTACCTTAGTCTGCCCCTTTGCCATGTTCCTGGTCAGGCTCATGGATCCACTCCTTGTATCTATCTGTTCCTTGCCATGTTCATTAAACCCCATGTACTCGCACCTGCATCCCAGTCTCCCTTTACTCATGCCTGGCAGTTTGTGACAGAATGGTTGACCCGCACCTTGTAATGCAGTGAGCCCTGTTCCTGCTGTCTTGAGCCTAGCCCCGTGTTACATACATCCTAAACCCTCTTTTAACCGGTTCTGCAGCCCTATGCCCTCAACAGTCCTATGTCATCCATACCCGTCTGTTGTCTTGAGCCCCTGTGTTTCAGGCCTCCCTTTGCAGTTCGGTAATTCAGGTTTTGACAGGTTCATGCTACCTTGAGAGTTGTGCCCGCCAGGCAACAGAGATCTGCCTCCAGTTCAGATCTGTCTCTTGTCATTTTTGGGAACCTAGAGCTCAGGTGGACACCAACTGAGTTTTGTCCCCTGCCTTGTTGTCTTGTCTCTAGTGTAGTTTAGTTGTCAATCCTGTTCAGTCCTATCACCAGTTGCCAGTCTTCGATCCCGTGTGCAGTTGGGTCTAGTCGCTAATCCAGTCTCAGTACCAGTACAAGATACCAGTCACCAGTGCAGTCCTCTCTCCAGTTACGTTGCTAGTTCGTTTTTGTCCCATCCTGAGGTGTCCGCAGGCTGGTAATCTGGGAGCTCTAAGCAGACACTAGGTATGAAAGGTCTGACCACCTGAATGGGCAGGTGGTGGTGTTTTAAGGCAGTCGTCATTCCTCAGGAGGGGGGTATTGTTCAATAGCATATCGTTTCCCTATGGTGTTTTAATTGACAATGCCTTGCCCTGTTTACCCTCAAGTGTTGCACAAGTTTCCCTTTTTATGTGCCTTTTATTGTTGTTGGCGTTCTCATTGTTGGTGTCTGTGTCTTTATTAATACCAGGATGTGTTACCTTCACATCCTGCACATGATATTTATCAGCTGCTTCCCTCTGGAGGATGATTTAGATCACTAACCACCAAAGCAACACATTTCAAGAACAACTTCTTCCCCTTTGCAATCAGATTACTCAACAGTTTCTCCTATTTTTGTTTCCTATTATCTTATCTATATCATTTTTTCTGTTAAAAAATGTCATGCCCTGCATTCCTGCCCCCTTTTTCTCTAACAAGCCACACCCATTACTAATTTGTCTTCTCTCTTATTTCAGGCCTCATGTGACTCACTCCAGCTGCCTCTCATCTGCTTCCTCATTAGTGGTGTATATGAGTGCCTCCCAGTCTGGTAATTAGCATTATCCCAGTGTATGCTCCTGTACTCTTCACTGGCATTTGCTTTAATTTTGTTTTCCCCACGTGGTCTACCTTTTGTTTGCCTTATCAGTTCTGAATAGACCCCATTTTGTTTACCCAGCTCCTACCTCCATCTTTGCTGGCAACATGACAAAAAGTCCATTGCAAAACACAATGGATACTCCAGAATTTCACCTCCTTGTCCTGTGTTGAATTACCCAGTCTGCAGGAAATACACAAGGAAGCATCTTTTTGCGCACAGTACTTGAACAAATAATAATAAACCTTTATTTAAAAAAAATCTTTGGATGCATGTTCTGCACCTGTCTACTTTGGCATCAATCCACACTGGCTTGTCTAATGCGTCACTTCAGTGGCACGTCATAGAAAGACAGTCTCATTTCTGTTTTTATACAGCTGCTGTCTTCAGTGGGGTGCACAGAAAACAGAGAGAAACATCTGCCTTACATGACAGCGAAAGTAGATATGCAGTGTGCATGCTGTGCTTTCTGGATTTGATGGATTGTAGATTAACTGGCTACCGCCTCAAACCTGCAGTTCAAAGGGGACCTGCACAGGCAGCTGTGTATAGACATGTTTTTGTGGAAATACAACACGAGACTACATTGTGAACATATCAGACAATGATAACGGTTTATCGCCCAGTGAAAAAAGTATATTAGCTTGCAGGGACCACAGATACGCCCTTCCAGCTGTTAAAACAGAGCAATACCCTGCTGCTTGAATTGATAAATACACACTTAAAAGTATTTTATCCTACAAGATAAATCTGGCAGTTTGACAGGCCAGACACTAAATCTGTAATGCATACATCCACTCCACTAAAGCAATTAACATGGAAGAAAAATATGTTGCACTTCTAAAGCAAAAAGGTGCTTTAACTGCTAAAACTGCAAAAATCTGATAAAGTCCTAATGGTGTGCTAAATGTAATATATTCATGAATTTTTATTGTTAGTTGTAATAATATAGATAAAAAGTACTAATAAGCTTAATAAATAAATACACTGCTGCAAATCCTATTGATTGTGTGAGGTTTCATCAGAAATAGAAAGAACATGTAACTATATACACATAGTATATATCATTAAATGCTCTATTTGATTACTGTGCAAATACTCAGGATAGCAACAAGGCAACAATTTAAAGTAATAGAAACAGTAATTACTTGGGTCATATGGGAACTTGATCATATAGTTAATTTCATTGTTATGCTACATTTTGAATTAAAATGTTATTCTATGAAAGAGAATAAATGCCTGTGCAAACATTCGTAAATGGTTGCCAAGACTATATGGTTGCTAGGAATTTATTGTGCTATTATGCATGCCAATAAAATATTTAGTGAAATAATTGCTCTGCTGCAGAGCATGAGAGTGAAAAGATGGAACAAATGCTAACGTGTATCTTCATTCAGAAACAGGCTGCGTTCACTGGACAATATAGAAGCAAGAACAGCAATATTCAAAGTAGAGCCTGAAGAGCTGTAGACAGTTACAGAAATTCATGTAATTTTAAAAGATGGTCACCAAAAAAATCTCTCTTCCTGAAAATGTCTATTATTTAAATGTTTTTGGTTTGCTTATTTTTATTCCTTTGGAAAACATCTTGTATTCGTGCCATCTTCATGATTCAAGACTCAAGAGTTATTTATTGTCAATACATCTGTGTACTGGTGCTGTAAGAAATACAATATAAATATAATGTATAAAACTGATTTTGTGCGTGTGCAGTGTAGCACATATAATGCGCAAATCTAATATATAAAAGAAAAAAGAAACGGACAACAAATAGCAACGTCATTATAGGGTAGTTGGGGGGGTCTGCTGGGGGTAGTGGCAGTCTTTGTTGTTGGGGTGTTGACTAGTAGGGGCAGTGTTGGTCCTTGGGGGGCAGCAGGGTGTTGAGGATACTGACTGGGGAAAGAAGGTGTTACAGTGACTGGTAGTAATGGTTTGGATGCTCCTTCTGTACCTTCTCCCAGACGACGGGGGTGAACAGTCCGAGGGATGGCTGGGAGGGGTCTGCCACCATGCTTCATGCACGGGGGATGACATGTTTCCTGTTTAGTATTTCCCCCATGATCAATAAAGGTGTTATTAGTTCAGAGATGGGTGGGACCGGAGCCCCGATGATCCTCTCTGCTGTTCGCACTGTCCAGTGCAGGGACTTGCGGTCAACGACGTTGCAGTTCCAGTGTTGCAGCAGCTGAGAACGCTCTCGGCGGTTCCTCAGTAGAATGAGGTGGGAATAGGAGGGAGGATGCTGCCCTTCTTCAACCTCTGTAGGAAGTGGAGTTGGTATGCAGGGTCGAGGAGAACTTGTCTGCTGAGAATTCTCAGGAACTTAACCCTGCAGACTGTCTCTGTGCAAATACTAGTATGTTAAGCAAGCCATAACTTCATCCATTGTTTTATTTACATTAAGCAACAGAAATGCTTCGAACAGAATTTATTCTTCATGGAGTTATAGACTGAAACAATCTGTTATTATTAACATTATTATTTAATACTGTGTTATTATTTGTTATCATAGATTTGTTATTACCACTCAGTTTGCAATGAGATGAGCTGGGATTTTCTTGATCTATAAAGAGAAATTAGTTTTCAATTTGTTACATTTTGTCAAGTTATTATGTAATGCAGTGTTATTATATAATGCGTTGGTAGATGGTGTGTGACAAAGAATTTTGTAATAAAGTCGTATTATGTGTTGGAAATTTGATAGATTTTGTCAAGTTATTGTTTAGTGTGGCATTATTAAATAATGCATTGTTAGAAATGTCAATTTCATTGAAAGAAGTAAAATGTCAGGTTGACAAAATGTATAAAATATAATACAAAATAGGACAACTTATATTTCAGCGTGTTTTTTGTGCAAACACATGGCATGCCTGTCAGTGCAGAAATTGTACAAACGGCTTTGCTTTGAACATAAACATACAGATAATAGCTGAGGTCAAAACACTTCAATCTGTCGCGCAGGGAAGAGCCGAATAGGTATCTGTCACAGGTAATTACCCACACATATACCCAAATGGTTTACAATCAACAGTAGCAGTGACTAGCATATCAACTGCCCTACTGCTGGGCTCAGTTTTACTGTACCACAGCATGAAGTCTGCAAGGAAAGCTATAGGGTTTTGAATTTTTGTTCCTGAGACACAAAATGCTGTGCACATACATAAAAAAATCAAGAAAACCAGAAAGGGTTGTGAAGGACAGTCACTTGAGGAGATGTCAATGTCCGTCTCTATTCAAATAGACTGCGAAAAAGATCTTATGGTTGTATTTTAACTTGCGCGCCAATGTGCTTGTGTGCTACGGCAAGGGAAAAGTTTGGCTAATTTACAGTAAAGGGTTTAATCTTCTGTCAGTAGTGATTTTTTTTTCTTGGTGAAGGTCTCACCCTGTGTCTTTGTCAGCTACAACATACTTTATGGTTTGTTCAGAATATATAATGTGTGTGTGTGTGTGTGTGTTATATAACCATCTACCCATCCATAACTTTAACTATAAGTCACCAAACTAAATACACTGAAGACTTTTTGGCATTTTTAGTTTTTTGATTGCAGTCACAGATTTTTATTAAATTGAGTTACCAAAAAATAGTCCCCAGGTTGGACCCCCTTTGGTCCATACTGCCATGGTAGCATCAGATTTATCGGCTGCACGTTCATGTTGTGAACTTTTGACCCTATAGCAGTATAGGGCAGAAATTGAGATTCATCGTAAAGGACCCTTCCCAACTGCTACACGGTCTCTTTTCTCTTTTCTTAAACGGTATTGAAGCTTCTGCTCCACTTCTACCACGCTGTGCAACAGCTTCATACCACAAGCCATCAGAACTCTGAATGCACTAATATCTGGACTGTCTTTCTTTAACTCCCTCTAAATTGTAACTGCACCATACCTACAGTCCACTGTTACTGCCACATTATGCATCTTAATTTTACAACTATAAATTTCAGCTTACTGTGTAATATAATACTCATGTGCAATACCAGCCATTATGGTTTACATCCCTCCGCTGTTCAAATTGGAATTGTGTGCTGTCTATTTATCGTTCTGTCCGTTATTGTTTGCATTGTGCTGTTTTTTGATTCTGTTACCGCACTTTGTAGTATCTTAGGTTGGGCTAAATCCTGCCAACTGCCTTGTGCAACTGCACAAATCATACGAAGTTTACACTATTTATTTATTATCTCTGCACTATTTATTTACTGCCTGCTTGCACCTTGCACGCCCTGTCACTGTGATGTTAAGTGTACTATACTGTATGTTACTAGATGTTGCACCGGGGCCATGGAGAAACGTTCTTTCATCGTTCTTTGTACATGTATGAAGCTGCTGATGACAATAAAGTCACCTTGAACCTTGATCTGACACGCTGTGCGTTCAGAGCTGCCCAGCAGCATTGCCTTGTTGTAATGAGTGGTCATTTGATTTGCTGTTGCCTTTCTATCAGCTTTAACCAATCTGGCTATTCTTCTCTGACTTCTGTCATCAAAAAGGCACTTTCACTGGATGTTTTTTCTTTTTTAGCCCATTCTCTGTAAACCCTAAAAATGGTTGTGCGTGAAAATCCCAGTAGATCAGCAGTTTCTGAAACAGGCCCTACTCATACCAGTCTGTCTGGCAGGAGCAACCATGCCATGTTCAAAGTCACTTAAATCACCTTTCCTCCCCATTCTGGTGTTTTGAAATGAACAATAACTGAAGTTCTTCACCTGTATTTGCATGATTTTTTACAATGTCCTGCTGTTCATTAGATATTTCCTTCAACAGGCTGCTGAACTGTTATATTTAATAAAGTGACTGGTATGTGTGTATACTACAATTCAGAAGTTTGGGGTCACTCAGGAATTTCTGACTTAAGTTTCCAAGAGAAAAGCAAATTTCCATTCTCCATTAAACATCAAGTTAATCACAATACAGGGTAGACATTGTGAATGCTGTAAATGCACAATATATCTACACTGGCATACAGAGGCCCATTATAAGCAACCATCAGTCCTGTGCTACTATAACATGTTGCGTTTACAAAAGTTTATCATTTTAAAAGGCAAATTTGATCATTAGAAATCTCTTTCGAAACAGAGAACTGTTGTGCTGATTAAAGAAGCTGTAAATCTGACCTCCTTTAGATTAGCTGAGTATCTGGAGCATCAGCAAATGTGGGTCCAAATGAAGACTGAAAATGGCCAAAAACAACCACACACACACATACACACACACACACACAACCAGTCTAAACTTTTGACACGCCGAGACACCTACAAAGGAGAGTGAAAGTGTCACATCACATGACCTGGCCATCCGACCAAAACGCAGTAGACATGGTTCTGGAGGAGTGTGAGCAAAGAATAAAAGGAAAACAGATGCTGAGTGCTCAGAATATACAGTATGTGGGGACTCCTTCAGGACAGCTGGAAAAGCATCCTGGGTGGCCCCTCATGAAACTGGCATAGAGGGGACAGTCAGTCAGTCTGTCGGTCCCTGAGCATTTGAGGTTAAGGAGCATGCTCAGGGGCCCAAAGGTGGGATCGCTCTGCCGACCACCGGATTGGAACCGGCAACCTTCTGAGTTCCACCCCACAGAGCACCCCCAACAAATACATTTTTTGTTGTTTAAAACTTTTTTGGTCAGTACATACTTCTGTACAGTATATGATGTTTTATGGTTTTGATGTCTTATATAATTAATTATTTTAAAATGTTAAGAATATAGTATAAATAAACATTTCTATGGGTAAGTGCGGCCTAACTTTAGATCGGTATACATTACATACCACACACACAGACACACAGATATATATATATATATATATATATACCGTATTTTCCGGCGTATAAGACGACTGGGCATATAAGACGACCCCCTGACTTTTCCAGTTAAAATATAGAT
>JAABNX020015290.1:8444-22744 GCA_015163995.2 Mormyrus lacerda | reverse complement strand
ACGCGCCTGTGTGCGAGGAGGAGTGTTGGATGCGTGTGTTGGTGCATGTGAATGTAGGTGGTGTGAGGGGTGAGTGATTATGACTGTTGAGAAACTTAAGATGGATTTAAAATTGACGGGGGAAGCGTGGAGAAGCACTGCTTGCGAACAGCTCTCCTCCCCATCACCCCCCCGCCAAAACCCTCAGTGTATATCATGTAAGTAAAATTGAGGGGCGGGCAGCAGTGAAGAGGTGAGTGAGACCACCTCAGTGGCTCCACCCACCAATCTCTGAGTAGTGTCCCCACCCCAAAAGGCCCTGCGTGTATGTGATGACTAAAGTGCAATTAAAACAAAGGGAGGCAGAGGGGCGTGCAGCACAGCGAGTAAGGCCATGTGAATGGCCCCCCTCACCGTAGCGTGCGCAGCCCATTTCCACCCCGAGATCCTGCATGTGTGCGTGGCATGTTATGTGAGTGAGGGGGGAGAGGGGCTGGGATTCATGATACCAGGGGGGCAATTACTACCTCCCGGCAGAAGAGAGCCACCGAACCCGCCGGTTCATTAGGCACCCCAGCTCTTCACCGCAGCATGGGACGGAGCGGACCCGGGGCCCCTGGCAACAACACCCCGGAGCAGTGCCGACGCCAACAGCTAGCCCCCCCCACCCCAAAGGCCAGCCCGCACTCAGTCACCCACTCATTCAACGACAAAATGTGGCAGACTAGCCCGGGCTTGAGACATGCCACCCCCCAAACAGCGCAGGGCGGCCCCCCAGCCCCCCCGGCGGCGTCCCGGAGGGAGCACAGGCCACCCCCGCGCAGGGAGGCATCCACTGAGGAAACGGCCAGGCCCCGGGCACCAGAGCCCCAGACCCCCCACCCCAGCCTGCACTGAAGAGGCCGACCACCCATCCCAGGGCCAGATGATGATGGATTTAACTGAACTCCAGATGTTCAGTACCTTAGAAATTTTTTTGTATACATTCCCTGACTTATACTTTTCAATAACCTTTTTGCTTGGAGTGTTCTTTTGTCTTCATGCTGTAATGGTAGCCAGGAAAACTGATTAACCAGTGAATGGACCTCCCAGACACAGGTGTCTTTATTCTACAATCACTCGAGACACAGTCCCTGCACTCAGATGATCTCCATTCCACTAACGGTGAGATTACTAGCCCCAATTGGCTGGACCTCTGTTGAATTAGGTCAGTCACTTCAAAGGGGGTGAATATTTATGCAATCACTCATTTTATGTTACATATTTTTATTTAATTGTCAATATTTTGTAGAAATCAGTTTTCACTTTGACATTAAATGGGTTTTTTGTAATTTTTTTGTCAAAAAAGCCAAATTATGTTGATCATGATTGATTTATAAAAGCAATAAAAGGATAAAACATCTAAAAGGATAAAGCAACCTTAAATAATAAAATGGCTACTCAGTAGCACTATGATGTGAATGTTGTCAACTTTGTAAGATGTCAACTTCATCAGATTTTTTAAAGATTTTGATGTTCTGTAAAATTCTGAAACAGCCAAAAATAGGAGATTAAGATTTGAAATGGAATTCTGTGTGCTTCCAAGATTTAATAAATGACTGATGTCAACTATCAGCTAGCTGTCAACTCACTGAGAAGTCACCTCCATCAGATAGGTTTTTTCTGTTATTCATTAAAAGTATGTTCAGAATGTGTTAAAAAAGAGCTTGCCATAAATATCTATTATACAACTACTGTGTTATTTGTGTACATGTGTTTTATATTATAACACTGAATTTTTTTGTGACTGATGGAGTTGACAAAATTGAAGCCCCAGTGCTATTTAAGATAAAATGAAATCACTGGAAAGTTGGCCCATTATATAGTTTAATAGCCAAGACTTTTATCCATCCAACCAGCCATCCATCCATCATCCACCACTTATCCAGGTCGCGGGGGCAGCAGTCTAAGCAGGGAAATCCAGACTTCCCTCTCCCCGGCTACTTCATTCAGCTCCACGGGGGGAATCCCGAGGCGTTCCCAGACCAGCCGAGAGACATAGTCCCTCCAGCGTGTCCTGGGTCTTCCCCAGGGTCTCCTCCCAGTGGGACATGCCCAGAACACCTCACCTGGGAGGTATCCAGGAGGCATCCTAATCAGATGCTCGAGCCACCTCATCTGGCTCCTCTCGATGTGGAGGAGCAGCGGCTCTCCTGAATGACTGAGCTCCTCACTCTATCTCTAAGGGAGAGCCCAGTGGAAACTCATTTCAGCCGCTTGTATTTGCGATCTCGTCCTTTTGGTCACTACCCACAGCTCATGAACATATTGACTGGTAAATCGAGAGCTTTGCCTTTTTGTTCAGCTCTTTCGTCACAACAGACCGATGCAGCGCCTGTATCATTGCTGACGCCGTGCTGATCTGCCTGTCGATCTCCCGTTCCATCGTTCCCTCACTCGTGAACAAGACCCCGAGATACTTAAACTCCTCCATTTAGTGGAGGACTCCCCTCCCCAACCCGGAGAGAGCACTCCACCCTTTTCTGGCTGAGAACCATGGTCTCGGATTTGGAAGTGTTGATTCTCATCCCAGCCGTTTCACACTCTGCTGAGAACTGCTCCAGTGAGAGCCGAAGGTCACGGACTGATGAGGCCAACAGAACCACATCATCTGCAAAAAGCGGAGACCTAATCCTGAGGTCACCAAACCGAAGACCCTCAACACCCTGGCTGCACCTAGAAATTCTGTCCATAAAAGCTATGAACAGAATTGGTGACAAAGGGCAGCCCTGACGGAGTCCAAACTTCACTGGAAACGAGTCTGACTTACTGCCGACCATGTGGACCAAGCTCTGATGCCGGTCATACAGGGACTCAACAGCCATTATAAGGAAGCCCGGCACCCCATACTCCCGGAGCACCTCCCACAGGACTCTTCGAGGGACACGGTCGAATGCCTTCTCCAAGTCCACAAAGCAAATGTAGACTGGTTGGGCAAACTCCCCTGCACCCTCCAGGACCCTGCCGAGAGTACAGAGCTGGTCCACTGTTCCACGGCCAGGGCAAAAACAACACTGATCCTGAATCTGAGGTTCGACAATCCAACAGACCCTCCTCTATAGGACCCCCGAATAGACCTTACAAGGGAGGCTGAGGAGTGTGATCCCCCTAGCACATCTTCTGGTCCCCCTTATTAAAGAGGGGGACCACCACCCCAGTGTGCCAGTCCAGTGGCACTGCCCCCGATGTCCACACAATGCTGCAGATGCGTGTCAACCAGGACAGCGCCACAGCATCCAAGATCTTTCATTGGCTTAGCTTAAAAATATTAAAAATGTAATGAAAAAAGAGCAACACAATGTGTACATACAACAGTAGAAGTATGAGCCCAGGAGGAATTTGTCTTTTATGACATTCAAATGCAAGTTGAATGTCATTAAACAGGTCTGCAAAATCAAAGTCGGTGCTCCACCTTCTGGTCACTGGAAGGTCCCACTCCCCTCACAGGTATGCGCCTACTATGTACCTCTCCTGACTCAGCAGAAGGTGAAAAGCATTTTGTGGTGTCTTTCGTGACTCAGAAAAAGATGAAATGACTGTGTACCATTCACGAAATGCATTTCATCCACAAAATGACTTTTTGTAATTCAAAAAATTCATTTCGACCACAAAATGACTTTCTTTCAATCAGGAAATTCATTTCGTCCGCAAAATGACTTTCTTTTGTCCATGAATCAGTTCTGTGCACATAATGAAACATTCCTTTTTCAAGTGGTACATCACAGAGTGCAGATTTGGTGTCATGTTTGTTTTTGTAGTTGTTGAAAACAGTCTCTTCCTTCAATAAACTGCCATCTGTAAAAGGCTTCTTGTGTTTAGTCAAAAGGTAACTTGTGCTTCAGTAGCAGCCTTTTTCTTCTCAGCAGGTTTTCTGAATAGTAATTGCTGGGCCTTTAACTCCAAATTCAGCTCGTGACCTTTCCTAGCATGGATTGCACTCCTTAGTGGGTAGCTGTCTTTGAACATTGGTTGGTTGGTGCTGTGGTGCTGCTCCAGATTTGCTGTTTTAGACAGTGCTTGTCCTTGGTGGTACAACATTCATAGACACTTCACCAAGGTAAAAAATCAACTCTTCCCATTCTGGATGGGAATTGGAAGCTTTTGCCTTCTTTTGTGGAGCCTCCGTCATGCTAGTTAATTGCTTGCCACCTTGCAGACATTATGTTTCAGTCCATCCAGCGTCGCCAGGTTGCACCTCAGACTATCCAGGAGCTCAGTGATGCCCTGGTCCAGATCTGGGAGGAGATTCCCCAAGACACCAACCATCGTCTCATTAGGAGCATTAGCCCGACGTAGCCAGGCATGCATACAAGCATGTGGGGGCCGTACAAACTACTGAGTATGATTTTGAGTTGCTGCAATGAAATTTTGGCAGAATGGACCAGCCTGTTGCATCATTCATCATTTCACTCTGATTTTTTCAGCCCTCTGTAGGTTGATAAATTTATTTTCCTTTAAACAATGTGGCATCCTTTCCTTCTTAACACATTACCAAGTCCATATCATTGTAGATACCAGCATGATGGTTTTTCCCATTGAGATCTGATGTGTTTTCAAAGTGTTCCTTTATTTTTTTGAGTAGTGTGTATATATACATACACATATATAAATATGAGTTATGATGTATTGTATTATGTGAGCTGATGTTACAGGCCTAACCTTCGTTTTAGCAGTGAAATACAGGAATCATGGAAAGTAAATTGTGCTAAATTGTGCTGATTTCCGTCAAACTGCTGACAATAGGTTAGGCTACTCCAAGATGCTAAATGGGTTATAGCAGGGGTGCCCAATCCTGCTCCTGGAGAGCAACCACCCTGCAGAGCTTAGGTACAGTACAGCCCTAATTTAACACCGTTTATCATTACAGATAATCAGGCCCTCAGTATGAGAACCAGCTTAATTTCAACATAGCTTACTCTAATACTGAGGTGCTACTGAAGTGCCTGATTATCTGTACATCTCTACTTATTACTGGGTGAGTCTGATTATCTGTGCATCTCGACTTATTACTGGGTGAGTCTGATTATCTGTGCATCTCGACTTATTACTGGGTGAGTTTGTGCATGTCTTCTTTTAATATATTGTTGCATTGCAGTTGTGCTCTTGTGATATTTAAGTTCTGCAACACCTGCATTTTCATTTACTTTTAATGTGAAATGTTCCCACACAAGCTTTCATTCTCTTTATTATCCTCAGACTTCCTTCCTTCATATTGCTGAGTAGTCAAAACTGAAGATTGTAACTGATTCTTTTTTATAAATCAAGTTTTATCTAGTAATTGTGACAGCTTTAATGCTGAGTGTTTGGCACATCAGGCAGTGACAACAGAATATCCTCAGCTTCTTCTGAGCAGCCCATTCCAACATTGCTTCGATTTCAATACACAGCTGATTAACTCCATATTGGAACTTGTTCAAACACAGTAATTGTTTGCCTTTGCAACCACAAGCAAAAATCCATGTACAGCGGTTTTTGTCTCACACATTTCAGGCCAAGTGCCGTTTTGCAATACAAACTCTTCAAGCCACTCCCACACAATGTCAGGACCGACATGAACGCCATTCATAAGTAATGCATTTACATACTTCATTATATACACACAAGATCACATGGGCAAATAGACAGGCTGAAAAAACTGTGAAGGAGAACCACTGATAAACACAATAGTAGCATTTAAAGGGTTAACGTGATTTTTTTTTTTTTTTTTTTGCAAATGACCTTCCCAGGAGCACTGCTAACATGTGTTACACATAAGTTTCTTATTTCTGTCACTTAAGTGTATGCAGGCACATACAGTGTTCTTTCCCGTTGTCGCGTTGTGTGGTCGCTGGTCTAGACAACATTCGCTTGTTAGTCACATTTGCAGAAGAAACCTCGGGAGAACAGGGCTGGCAGGATGAAAGCCCTCACCGGCTGCCACGTATATAGGATTAAGGCTCCCAGTCCTTCACCAGTTACTTACTGAAGGTTACAATTGGACAATATAATGAGAACCACCGATGTTGATGCACCAAGGCATAGGAAACGTAGCAATATAAAGTACAATGCATTTTGCCATTTAAAACAGGTCCTGAAAATAATACCATAATAATATAGTTATCTGCAGCCCTTCATGGCCTACTTTAAACAATGAGAACCTGAATTTCAAGTGATTTAGATTCCCCCACAGCAGCTGCCATCATTGGATCTGTAGGCTAGGCCATGTTTGATTTTGAAAGAAGTGCTTCACTGTGTGTGTGTGTGAGGGACTCATTTGATCCCATAAGAGGTTAACCAGCCCAACAAGAAATCTGCCCAGTGAAGTAAAGGATCTATGTTCTGTAATCAGATGACAATAAAATATATCATTTCATCCTCGAGGACTTAACTGGTCTTGCAGATTTGGATTATAATAAGCATAATGTCTGTCAAAGGAGAGTAATTCAAGGTTTACAGGAGGATATCTTCACCACATGCACCTGTTTAATTTACATGAAGCTGAGAGTTGTTTACAGAATTCTTTAGTATCTGGGCTTTGAGAGTACAGCGCTTCACTTTTGAGAAGCTGTTTTAAATCATGTCTTGAATATTCTAAGTGCTTTTGGGATTGCTAGAAACAGCTGAGAAAGAGCAACCTTCACTAGTTGCACTTGAATAAATTGATGTTTGCTGAATTCCACAAATTCTTGTAAATTACAACAGATGTATAAAAAGCCAAATGATTGTCCTGTGGGACTGACTACTTGCTTTGACTTGACAGAACCCAATAACATTCTTCCATGTATGCAATACTTGAGAAGGGGACATTTCACTTAATCAATTGTACACAAAACTGAATTCAACAAGTGATAATGTGATTAGTATGGATGTACGTATTGGCAGCAGTTAAGTGTCTATTTTGTGAGAGGTTCTTCATAAATCTAGGGCCACAAGAGTAGTCCACATAGTTAATGCCATCAACGCTGAAAATGTGTCATCAATATTTTAAATCAACACATTTTTTTTTACTGTTTTAACAAAATTACCTTGATTTCTAAAATGCTTCAATTCTTCATAAACAATTGTTTTCCTTTCATATCACTACCTACGTATAGGAGTAGTTCAAATTAACGCTTAACAAAAAGGTGGTTTTACACTGTGCAAAGTTGCAATGCATACCATGGATGCACTGGTGCTATTAACTAGCACCTGAAGAGGAAAAGCACTAGCATTATTCTGGATGATGGGCTGCCAGAGTGGACAACATCACCGTGTTCATTCATCATCTATTCATGTTTACTAAATTACCAGTATGGAGAGCGTTTTAATCTTATCTAATTTATATTATTCAGTTTTTTTTGTCCTTGTAGCTGCCAAATATATATTTATTATTAAACCTATAAAGTTGTTTGCGTGCGACCATAGAATCTCCACTGAATACCCATAAATGTATGTGGTGTTTCGTTATTGGTGCTTGTAGATACTCGTGCAAGTTTCGTGCAGGGGGTGTAAAAAGTACCGTCTGGCGGGAGGGCAGAGACACCGGTGCAGCGGAAGGCAAGATGTGCACAGCTGAAGATAAGACCCCTGTTCTCAGTTCAGTTCTAAAAAACCCTCTGCTGCGGTGTATTCCTTCTGAAGTTGATTAAAACTGTTCTTGTGTTTTATAAGCACAACAGTTGCCAGGGTATATTCGTGCACATTGGGCTTATTGGGACCATTGTTATTGTCATAAACTAAGACTGAAACAAAAATGGACACTAAATAAAAGAAAAATAATTTGTGAACTGTAATAAAAATAATACATTTAAATAATACATTTAAATAATACAGTCCTGCTTCTAGGAGCCTGATATGAACTCTCCTAGCAGTGCACTTCACACCTGCATTTAATGTTTCCCATTCATTTAGAAGGTCAGTTGATCCTGTGATTCATTAGAAACTGTTGGATAAGTTAACAGTCATCTCTGGTATTAGAAAGTTAGTTCTGCCTTTTACCTGGCTGGTTTCTGGTTGTTCCCAGTGCCTCCTACTTCACCTTATTCCTGTGTACTGCTGCATTAGAAATTTTGAACCTGGAAACAACCAGCTGCTCAGTGTAGCCATCTGCTAGCAGAATCAGGATTAAACCAGCATTTAAAATACTTTTTTCTACAGCTGTATTTTGTTAACTTAAATGGTAAATTTGATTTTTTTATGGAGGAAAATAAATTGTTTAGATTGGTCAATTAATCAGTAAAATAGTCTATAGGTTAATCCATAGAAAAATAGTCGTTGGGGCAGCCCTACATAAATTTTACATAAATTATAAATCACTGTTCTGCTAAGAATCTTCACCATTATTTTGTAGAATGTGTGTCTGTTAATTTTATTTTGACAACAACAAACTACAGCTGTAGCAAAAAATAATAGACCATTCTTTATTTTTTTTGGCGAGTGACAACAATTTGTAGCATTTCTGGCCAAGGAAAGATACTAAAATGAGCACTGATTAAAGCAGAAGTTGTTCATGTCTGTGAGAGAGCTACGCAGAGTGTCTAAACAGTGCTACTTTGAATACTATTCTCTAACTCAGCGGTACATTGTTTCAGTGTTCAGTTTCAGTGCTATGTTCACTGTATAATGGATTTCAAAATTCACATCAGTCCATGAAGCACCTTGACACAGGGCAGAAAAAGAAACCTCTGCATAAGGCAGCAGCGCTGATGTCCTGTTCCTTTCATATTTCCGATTCTTAAGTATATTACTCCAATAAAGCTTAGCCCTTCAAAAGGCCAGTCTGGCTAGCATTCGTTGCTTCCTTTAGGTAGAAATCCTCTCTAATCTCTGTCGGTTTTGACTTAGAACAGCAGTAATCCTACTTCCTTTGGTATGTACCCTTCTATTCTCAAATAACCATTTTCCTCCTTTGACAACCCTATTTTCTGGGGCCTGGACAATCAACTTAATCAAAATTGTCTTCGTACTGGTTAATGTTACCTTAAAAAGAAACCGGAATGCACACCATTCGTAGTTGCTGTCCCATGACTACCTTTGTTTCACTTTAGCCTGGAAAACTAGATACCATCCAAACATGTCCAGAACAAATCTCTAAGAGGAAGTTTCATCAGATCTACACCATAAAGTCTCTGTCTTCAAGATTGTTCCCATTCTTGACATCTGTAAGAAATCTTTTCCTCCTCACTTTCCTAATTAATAATCCTCTGCGTTTTTTTTTTTCTTGGCAGGAAGTGTGGCAATCATGTTCAGCTGGATCAGACTAGCAGACTGACAACATGGAAACTTAAACCTGGCTGGTAACATTTGATTGATGGACAGTTTTTTTTTTGTTTTTTTTTTTTTTAATTATGCCGGTTCAGCAAGTTAACCAAAGGTCACCAGTTACTTAAATTGGTAAAAGAGGAAAAAGCCAAGGGTGTATCTTTCATTGACTGACAGATAAGGTTACAATAAAATGAAGAGGTACAATAAAAGCTCGATGAATGTGAGTGCTTCATGTGTTTATATATGCATTGATTAATAAAGTCACATGAATAAAAATGATTAGTAACTTCCACCAGCTAGGACAGTAATAGGTATCTAATAATAGTACAAAAATCATAGGGCATTAATGATTTCTTGCAAATTGATAATTGGACATCTCGTGTCATTTTAAGAATTCTGATAATCCGTTGTCTGAATATTGCTTCACTAGGCAAAAACGATTATTCATATATACAACTTTACATAACTTTTATTGCCAAAAGTATTGGGACACCTGCCTTAACATGCGCAGGAATGACATCCCATTCTTAATACATAGGCTTTAATATGGAGTTGGCCTGCCCTTTGCAGCTATAACAGGTTCACTTCTACTAGGAAGGCTGTCCACAAGGTTTAGAAGTGTGTTTATGGGAATTTTTTACCATTCTTCCAGAAGAGCATTTGCGAGGTCAGGCACATGAAATTGTCCAAAATGGCTTTGAATGCTACAGCATTAAGAGTTCCTTTCACTGGAACTAGGTGGTCAAGCCCAACCCCTGAAAAACACCACACCATAATCCCCCCTCCACCAAACTTTACACTTTAAGAACACAAGAACATAAGAACTATACAAAAGAGAGGAGGCCATTCGGCCCAACAAGGTCGCTTGGGGAGAATTGGGACTTTGCACAATGCAGTCAGGAAAGTACAGCTTTGCATTGTACTTCGTGATGTAAGGCTTAGGTGCAGCTGCTCGACCATGGAACCCATTCCATGAAGTTCTCTACGCATTGTTCTTTAGCTAATCTGAAGGCCACACAAAGTTTTGAGGTCTGTAGCTATTGACACTGCAGACAGTTGGCGACTTCTGCACATTGCATTTGTTCCCGCTCTATGATTTTATGTGGCCTACAACTTCATGGCTGAGTTGCTGTTGTTCCTAATAGCTCCCAATTTGTTATAATACCAGTAACAGTTGACCATGGAATATTTAGTGGTAAGGAAAGTCATGAATGGACTTATAACACAGGTGGCATCCTATCACTGTACTATGCTTGAATTCACTTAGCTCCTGATAGTGACCCATTCTTTCGCAAATGTTTGTAGAAGCAGTCTGCATGCCTAGGTGCTTGATTTTATACACCTGTGGCTATGGAAGTGATTGGAACACCTGAATTCAAGGATTTGGAGGGGTGTCCCAATAAGAGACTGGAGACCCCCTATAATTTGTTCTATCATGCATTAGAAATTCTAGACTGATTCTAAAAACATACAGTACTATGCAAAAGTCTTAGGCAGCAAAAGAAAATTATGTTTAAATCAGCTTAATTTTGGGGTGAAAATGATACTATGACATTATGTCTATCAAAGTGTGTCCGCTTTGCCATTTAAAAACCTCTTCAAAAATCACCCCAGTATTTGCAGCAACCATCCTATTCACCCATATATTCGACGCACCCACTACACCCCCTTATTTGGCTAATCAATACCACATTGAGTTATTTAACTAATTAAGTTATTAACAAATATGTGAAATGGTTGAGGTGCTCTTGAGGAGAACCAAAGTGGTGTTATAGCGATCCAACAAGATCTCAGTAACTTTATGGAGAACATAAGAATTTTGTGTTTATTTTTTATTATGTCATTGTTAATTTGCATATTTTCTAAAGTTAAAGTGTGCTTTTTTCTTTCTGAGAAAATATGAAATTAAGAACTAGATAAATACACATAAACATTTTCTTTGACTGCCTAAGAATTTTTCACAGTAATGTAGTTATCAAAATACAACTACTCTATGGTAGATATATTAACTATTCCTGTTTTTGTACTTAAAAGTTCTGTTTTGTTTTTTACCTGCATTAACATTGACACTGATACAAACTAATAGTGTGTCTTGATGTTGTTCCCCATAAACGGCTCCTGCTTAAGCTTGAAGCAGCAGAGATTTTAGGAACTGTAGCAGTTTGGATTGAAAACTGGTTGACAGACATGAAACAGCGGGTAGTTATTAGAGGAACAATGTTACAGTGGCCCTGCATTCATAGTGGGGTACCGCTGGGTTTAATTTTAGGACCACTATTGTTCCTAATTTACATTAACAGTATTGACACATATATAATAAACTGGTTCAATTTGCAAACAGCAAGGTGGGTGGTGTAGCAATTAATGAACTAGCAGCACAGAAGCTACAGCAGTATCTTAATTTAATTAGTGACTGGGCTCATACCTGGCAGATGAAATTTGAAGGAGACAAATGTAAGGTAATGCATGCAGGAAGCAGAAATACAAAGTACAGATATTTATAAATATATTGATAAAATAAAGGTAGCTGATTATGAGAAAGACCTTGGTGTGTATGTTGATGTGTCCATGTCCTACTCTCACCAGTGTGGAGAAGCAATTAAAAAGGCCAATAGAATGTTGGGTTACATCTCTATGTTTGTGGAGTTTATGTCAAGGGAGGTGATGCTATGATTATAGAATTCCTTGGTTAGACCCCATCTAGAATATTATGTGCTGGTTTGGTCACCATACCTTAAAAAGGACATTGCTGCTTTATAAAGGGTTCAATATAGGGCTACAAGAATGATTCCTGGTCTTAGAGGAATGTCTTATGAGGAGAGGTTAGCTGAGCTGGATCTGTTCAACCTTGAGCAAAGGAGACTGAGGGGGGACATGATCCAGTTGTATAAGATTCAAACTGGTCTGGATGCTGTTCAACCAAATAGTTACTTCAATATCAGTTCAAATACAAGAACTCATGGCCATAGCTGGAAATTAACGGGAGAACATTTTAATCTGGATTTGAGAAAGGACTTTACACAGCGTGTAGTTAGAGTATGAAATATTCTTCCTGTTACTGTAGTGCAAGCTAAAAGCTTGGGTTCCTTTAAATCATAGCTAGATAAGATTTTAACAACTCTTAATTGTGGGTTTTAACAGCTGTTAATTGAGGTTCTTCCCAAACAAGCTCAGTAGATTGAGGAATGATGTTTTAACCAAAGAGAACACCACTATGTGTGCCAAGGAACATGCATTTCCATTACTGATATTCCACTTTCATTCATATTATCAGCTTGGTTGAATTGTAAGGCTGAATGAAAACATACAAAAATGTGTGTCGGAAGTAGCAGGTGATGGTCCACAATGCACCGCGCTGGTTTCCAGCAAGCCAAGAATCTGCTCAGTTCTGTTCAATGAGAAATTATAAATTTCATATAGGCCTAATGGTTCCCAAGCTACCGCTGCCCAGAAGAATAAAAAAGAAAACCAACATGCATCTTGCAGGTATGATGATCACAATGCACAGAATGTGTTTCCCTGCCTGTACAAACAGGTTACAAATATGCTGAGATGACAATTTGAGCATCTTAAGAAATGCCAACAGGCTCCCACAATAACAGATTGACTTCCCTCTGCTAACGCACAAAACAAACCACAGAGACCAGGGGGATAAAACTCTCAGTCTAGAGCAGAGACACTTTACCAGTCAATGTGACCTTTAAGCAGCATAAAGCCTCTCTCCTTTTCTTATAATAGTATACAACTGCGCTGCCTGAGAAAACTAGGGCATTCATAATCAACACAATGTTTGAGTTTCCACTGCATATTATGCGTGACAATAACGGTGCAAGACTGGTCAAAACAAGATCTTAATTAATACAAACTTGCTATAGGGAATGTCTATGACAAGCATTAATATCACACTTTCTGTAAACACCATATTGCGGCCTTCTCAATATCCCCCTCTAGAGGCCAACAGATACAGCTTAGAAAATAATCACTAATTCAGTCATTTTCAAAACTTCAGCAATAGCCAAGCAAGGGTGGAAAGGAAAATCCTACTCAAGTAAAAGTAGTACTACTTCAAAAAAAAAATTAAAAACCATTAGAATTAAAGTGCCTCTCCTAGAAACTACTGAGGAATAAAAAAATAGCTTGTTTGTCCCCTTTTAACTTGCAATTTACAAATGTGACTGGGTAAATTAAATGAAAATTGGTGGATACATTTTAACTCTCATTAAGCCCAAAATAAGCCACCTTAATATGCCTGTTAATAAGGTATTTTATAATACTTGCAAAATTAAAAGTTTAATTCCAAATATATTTTAATGCATTTAATGTAAAATGCAAAATGTGTTACAATGAATACTTCATAATATGTTATAAAACTTGTTTAATTCAATTTATATTTCAGTGTATCTGTATTTAATGACAGGTCAAGTAAGGTACTCTTAATAAAGACATTTCTTCAAAAAGAGCAAACACTTTGTCATAACTGAACTCTAAGACCTTGACGCCACACAACAGTGACAGAACAAGCACTTTTATTTCACAGAATAGAAAAATAAGCAATCAAACTAAGAAATAAAGATTTAATTTTCAAATTAATTAGCTTTTTAATTGTTCTGTTGATTCATTATATTAACATTAGCCACTGGTGGCAGAAGATATGGTGTAATATGTGTGATTGTAACGGCAGTGACATTCTGATTAAATGGCTGGGAGTGGGGGGGGGGCGTAGTAAGGTGACCTTGTGCAACTATTTAAAATTAATTATGTACGAGATATATGGGATTATTCTGACAAAAATTAAATTACCCAGCACCTACGACACTAAACACCAGTGCAGTACAGAAGTGCTCACAGAAAGTGTCAGAACTGCAACGCTCATGTCTTTTCTTTTCGCCCTTCATGAGGCATCGCCCTTCTTGTTTTACACTTCAGTTCATGTGTATTGGATGTTAAATGAAAACAAGTGTAATTTATGCCACCATGGATGGTAAGAAAGAAAGAAAGAAAGAAAGAAAGAAAGAAAGAAAGAAAGAAAAAGAAAGAAAGAAAGAAAAAGAAAGAAAGAA
>JAABNX020014544.1:12714-22937 GCA_015163995.2 Mormyrus lacerda | reverse complement strand
GTTTTTCCTGTGTTTGTGCTATTATTGTGTGAGTTGTGTGAAGGCGCAGCAGAAAAATCCAGTCAACTGTGAAGCATCTTGTCTTTTTCCTGTGTTTGTGCTATTATTGTCTTCACCACTCCCCCCCCCCCCAGAGCCCTGGACGATGGCATACAGCAAGAAGACAAAGCGGAAGTTCTTCTACAACAAGCTGACGAAAGAATCCTCGTACGACCTTCCGGAAAATTCTGCGGCTCCCTTCCAGTAAGTAGCTCTCAATGCAGTTACCTAGTTCGGGGCCAAAACCTTGCCTGAACGTTAGATACTGTCAGTCGGTGGACAAACAAAGACTGTACCGTCTGTCACAGCGTGTGCCACTCTGAACAACTCTTCTGGGCTTGGGAAGATGGCGTCAAAGTGCACGACTCACAGACAAGGGTGGACCCCGAGAAGCTGTCCAAGGATAACGTTCTGGCCTTCATCCGGCAGCACTACCAGCCCTGAGGAGCTGCTTTGGGCCCTAGAGAGACATGGTCTGCCCCAATTTGACACCTAATACCAGGAAGGACTATAGCCAATCCACAACCTCTTCATGTGGCCCGTCTCTCTGTGCTTGCTTCCTTAGACACCCCCAGCCTTACTCAATTCATGTCTACCCATGCTACAGTCATCTAAACCCCTAAGACCCCAGCCTACTTGGGTAACTGAGATACGCTGGTTTGATGTTAGCACTGGGTAGTCTTTTGACTGTTTCGAAGTTTGACCCTGGCATCCCCTTAAAACTGCGTTTGGCATTTTTAGAGTGAAAAAATAGTTTGTGCAATTTTCTGTACCTGCATCCAAGTGCTCCGTCACAACTTGACTGCAGAGTGAGGATCATTCTGTACTCCTACAGTACATCAGTTTTGCAATAAACAAAATGAAATTGCTGTGCAGTCCAACACTTGGGCATGTCTTGGGAATGAAACAAAACTACTGTTCCTTGTGAAGTTTCTCTCTTCGTTTTATCCTTTGTTTGTTCAGGCTAAACTCAAGTCTTTTTTAAGGCTAATTATCCACAAATTGGAATCTAGGTTCCTCATCCAGGTGTTTCCAGCCAAAAGAATTGAAGGTACTGTACAGCAAGGCTTGTGCTTATGTAATTATATAGGAAATTACTTTCAGCTGATCAGCTCCAGGTGGAAAGAGTAAACTGAAAGGCAGCTTATTTAAAAATAGAAGGCTGAACCTAAACACTTATAGCCTGTTTCAAGTGTGTGAGCAGCATCCATGTTTCAGATGGACGTTCCATTTCACTTTCACTAAGAAAGGTGTGCAGAGCAGTCCAGCAGTCTGGAGTTTAAGTGAATTCTGTGTACAGAGCCATTAGGGAAAAAGAAATAAAACTTTGAGTTGGTGCTGGATTAAATTTTTTTTTTCGTAATTGTCGTGGTCAGTCATATATAGACCTGAATGTATGAGGTTTTGGATGAAGCAAGGCAGACCACCACCACTAGTAAAACAAACAGCTTTGCAGTTGACTGGTCTTGCCATGCTTTCATCTTATGAGCCTTATTTATTTAAACAATTTCATCTGTTTGTGCCGTTTAAATTGTATGTCCCCTGCACTGAAATTATCCTCTTTGGTCTCTTTTGGGGATCATTGGAGAGGCGAGTCTATGCCTGTGTTTGAGTAGAATGTCATTTTAGCGTAACTTAATAAAGACACTCTTAATGTAAATAATTTTATTTACCATTTATTTACTGCCAACAGGACACATCTGTTACTTGATTACAGACATGTTGTGCAGAGGCTGGCTAAAGGGAGAGAAATGTATGACAGCCAACTAAAGACAACTGGAATCAGGGTTTGGGATAATGTCATTTTAGCTTAAAGTACTGACAAAAGCCCACTCAAGTATCCCCCCCAAGACTCTCCTACTCATCTAGAGTATTACAAACATATTTCAAAATGATGTGCATTTTGAACACAATGTTGTGAACAACAGTACAGAGAAGTAATGGTTATAAAATTAAATTCCTCATTGGAGGAAATGTGACAATGCAATATTAATGCCTATATTTATTGCCAATAAGCGTGCACATTTTAGAAAACGCATACAGGTAGTGCAGCATAAGCTTATAAGCTTCATATAGCTCCTGATTCTGAGCCCCACAAAAAAAAGTTATCGCAATCATTTTGAATTTGGGCTTGGGGAGGAATCATACACGATGAATTACACCTTTTGGTAACCAAATCTTCACAGATTTTTCCTTCAGAATTCTTTTATTTTATTTAAAATTAACAGAAAAACAAGAATACATTTTAATATTCCTGAAACATAAATACAAAAACAAAAAACTGTGCAAAATCTACAAACTAGAAATCGAGCTCTTCAAACCAGTCTTGGAACTAAACCTTGACCACCATCCCTCTATGCTTCCTCCTCAAACCTTCTTTTCACGATACTCCTCCTTTCAGGTGCATCTAGACATTTAGCACCAAAATCTAAACTTAGTTTGCCAAATTCAGGGGCTTAAAGCCCAAGTGTGGTCAAAGCAAAAGACGGCTGTGCTGCTGCTTTATCTTCTCGAAAGGAATGAAATGCTTGGCCGTCTCAACATGGGAACATACAGGAACGCGAGCAAGACCTGTAGCGCAAACCCTTATTTTCCTCCATTCAATACAACATGCTAACTAGCGGCCTCAAAACTCAACCCTGTTCCATTGTCGAAGAATCAGTGTGGCAAGAACCAACTTTTCACTTTACCTTCTTCACACGTACCTATTTTTTCATGTTTAACATTACAAGTGCTTTAAGCTTTCGATCATGAAATACAAAAACTATACTCTGCTAAATGAACGTCAGGCTACGTCGGCTTTGGAAGTGTGCTGTTGCTTTAAGCAATATACACATTTTCATACAAAATGAGTGACTGGGTGGAATTAAAGCTGCAGCAGAGCTGCTTTACGTTTCAGACTAAGCACCATGGATTCTGTTATGGATACTAGGGCCTGGCCTCCCTTAATTTATGACCAGTAAAAGCACCACGAGAGTCCAAGCCTGGTGGTCTGATTAAGACTACTCCCCTGGGCACTGAGAGAGTTCTATCTGCCCTTGAACGGGGGCAACTAAAGTGCTTTTCTACCTGCCGTCCTCACGTGAAGTACCGTCTTTGTCCTGTGGTGTGGAGATGGGGCTGGGCGGTGTCCCTGGCGGAGTCCTGCTCTCAGGGGTTCCACAGCAGTCTGCGGCCTCAGCTAGCTCACCCTCCCGTTCACTGATGGCGGTCATTGGGCTACTGAGGATGCGGTTGCGTGCGTTGTACTTGCTGCTGGCAGCAGATGGCGGCGTGCTTGAGCGCCCATGCCGATTGCTCAGGAACACCGGGGAGAAGCGGGGCAGCAGACCCTCGGTGCGGGCCCACTCCTCGGGTGTCCTGCGGCCGTGGCCCGGAGAGGCGCAGGGGCTGCCGGGACCCGAGGAAGGCGACTCCGGGGCAGAGTCCGACTGGGCCCTCTGATGCCGGGGGTCGGTGCTTCTGAGGATCTCAGCAGCGGACATGCGGAAGCCGCCTTCGGAGCGGCTGCCCTTCTTCAGGAGCAGCGCCTTAAAACTGTCATTGCTGGTGGCAGTCTTGCGGAGGCTGCGCTGGATGGAGGTGGGCTGGCGGGAGGCCAGACCTGGGGAGACACCTGTGGGCGTGACGGGAGGCGAGGAGGAGTGGACCCGAGGACGATCCTCCTCAGACTCCCTCCAACCCAGAACTTTACGTTTAGACCTGCAGTTAAGACAAGTTAAAAGCTATTGTCACATAACTGATACAACAACAAGTGGTCATTACTAGGTGCTCACACTCTTATGTTTTTGTTAAATATTACATAGCGATGGACAATATTATTATTAAGGTTAAATTGAATTAATTCATTAGGGAACAAACAAATTCCAAAATATGCAGTCCAGTATATTTTGAGCATATAATTATATATATATATATATATAAAAAGGCCCCTTTCTACTGATGTTTATTTTGCGAGCAGAATATAACACAGCAAAGGATCACTAAACAATACACAGATATCCGAAATGGTAGGTGCCAGAGATTTCCATGGGGCAGGCAAAGGTAAGTAAAGCTGAAGTACAGCCATAGTGCAGCAAAACTATGGATTAGAGGGTTACAGGAACAGGAGAGGGAAGGGAAAAAAAAAGGTAATTTAATATTTAATGTAATCCAGACCTGCTCCGGGGGGGGGGGGGATTTCGAAGCTGCTACATGATATCATTCATATGTCATACATATAACAGGGACATGGTCACTTTCTGATTCATCAAGAATCAGAAATACTGTCATTTAAAACATGATACTGGATTTCATATTCGGCTCCGTTAAAATTTCAGTTAGGTTTTTCAGTTTTGTTTTGCTTTAAATTTTTTCTCTCTATATGTGCTTGTATGGATAAACAATACCATGCTCCCTAACAAAAAAAAATTATTCAGGTAAGGAAGTCCGATTTGCAATATGACTGGTTTGTACAAAGGCTGTCTGATAAGAGAGACACTTGCATTGGGGGTGAGGTGGTTACACAGCTGCAAAACGTGGTCATGAATAATTTATGATGCAGTTATTATAGGCAGTATGAGTAGTGGGGGAAATATGGACTTTAATTTATTCCTCTACACTTGAAAACTACAAAGACCCATGGTTTTGATAGGTGAGTTGATAAAGGAAATGAACAGACAGGAACAAAATATTCTAATAGAAATACCTGTGTATTGCTGCAAAGAGGTCTTCAGTCGTGCGAGGCCGCGTGGGAGTCACCATATCTTCTGGCTCTTCTCCGTGTGTCTCAGCCCGAGCCGAGGAGACAAAGTCGAACACCTCACCTTAATGAGATAGAGATTCATGCGATGTGTCTGAGTATTGTGACGCCAACCATGAAATTTGCCAAAACATCTCTGAGCTCAACCACAAAAGGACAAAATCAAAACATGACCAAGGAGAGGTGGAGTTGGTTTCATTCTTGCTCACCTTGTATGCCTACTCTCAATACTTCCGTACTAGGAATCCAATAGCTATCTAATATCTCAGAATGTACCCTGAAGAAAAGCTGAAACTGACCCAAAGTTTTCTGTAGTAGGTTCCACACTAAGCAGTCAACTACAAGGAAGCAGGTGAGATATCCATTTTCTTTTTGGAGTGCCGAAGAAAAGGAACACTCCAATACACCAAAGAAGGAAAGAACAAGAAAGCTTTTTTACTGCATTCGCAATCCCATCAGTCCCGACTGCTTGCAGTGGGGGGAGAGAATATAAACTTCCTGGATATAAATCCTATTCTTAAACCCTTCTTGCAAGATTCAATATGCAGTAGTGCAGAGAAGCACCTTAATGAAATGCATTATAAAATAAGCAGCTACTGAGTACCTCCAAGCTGTAGCTAGGTAAAACTATAGGGGGTGGACAGAATAATGGAACCACCACATGAAAAGCACTTAAACTTTGAACTAATTAAATCACAAATGCAGCTACAATGCTGCGTCATTAGGCTGAATGTCAGTTTGCATTATGAGATGGCTATGAAACAATATAACTGTCAGATGTGACCTCTCTAATGAAACGTGGAAGGGATCAGTTTGTGAGTTTTTCAGTCTAACCCAGCTTTTAATCATTCATTAAATTACCAACTATTATTTAAACTGAACCAGTTGGGCTTTCCTCGGTACTGAGGCTGGCTGCAGTTTAAAGAAACCCAAAACCTTTATTAATTACATGTGGCTTACCGTCATCCTCTTCCTTGGAGCTGATGGAGTCTGTAGCGCTGCTTGCAGCATCAGCATCTCCATCTGACATATTCCTTTCATCACAAATAGCCAACTCTTCCGCCTTTATGGTGAGATCAAGCTCAAGGGCTGGAAAATTTTCTCTGGAGTGTTGGCTGGTGAATTCTTCTTGGCTGGCTAAAGGTGGGAGACTCCCAGAGTCCTCATCTTTGTCATCATTCCTATAGTTGTCCTCACAATTATCTATAGGATCCAAAACCAATAACTTCTCAAGGCTAACCACCTGTGGACCAGGGTCCTCCACAACAAGCAACGGAAGAACTGGAGGCAAAGTTAAGGTGAGTTTGGGTTTTTTGGGAGAGGAAGAATTTTTTTGCTTGATTGTGGTAATTTGCAAAATCTGCAATGGATTTGAAGAGTGATCTTCCTCTGGAGTAGGAGGAAATGACTTGTCTGGGAAATCCACCTCAATAGGTGTCAACTCCAGGGGCTTGAGGTCTTCAGTTTGGCCATTTATGATAATTCTGCCAAGTGTGTCCTCAGAAAGACTGGAGTTTTTTGAGTAATCCGGCAGGGACTGAATCACCAGTGACGATGACTGTTGAATCACATTGGAAGGACCTGGTAATATACTTATCACCTCAGGTTTTTTAGTTTTCTCATTATCTTTCCATTCTTCATCATTGTTATTAAATCTGTCCATCTTTTCAACAGGCCGAAGCTGCACCATTTGCAAAGCCTGGGCAGTGATCAGGGGCTTCAGAAAGTAGCTGATACTATCCATCTTCCCATCTGATGAATCATCTGTGCCCGAGGTATTTACAGTACTGAAATCACATTTTGGGCTTTGAGCTGAGACTTCTGGCTGATTCTTTAAAGACTTATGTGAGAGTTGAGGAGAGGTGGAACCACCGGGTAAAAGAGGGGGTGGAGATTGGTATGGCGGAGGAAGAGGTAGTGTAGCAGGACTTGAGTAATTTTTATTTAGTAGTTCAGAAATTATTGGTTCAGATGAAGAAGGTGTATACAAATGGGTAGTGGTGCAAATCTTCTCAAGGTTAATTGGTAGCACAGATGGAGGAAAGTTTTGCCCAGGTACCTTGAAAGGACTTGAATCAGGATAAGTAGCATCAGAGAGTACACTGGTTGTGGTTGTTATCAAGGTGTGATGAGTAGAGTTGGTAGTCTGTACTGCTGTCATGGGAGAGCTAGAATAGACCAGCTGCAGTTTCTTTGTGGGGTCAGGGGAACCAGCAGACACAGGTGTGGCAATGGGAGAGACAGACACAGAACACGAGAGAGAGGATCTTCTCTCAGGGACTTTAGGCTTAGACCTTGGCCTTGCAGGTGACCGGAACTTCTTGAAGGAAGGCAGGGTGCTGACCTGGCTAGAAAGACCACTAGACGGGGATGTTAAGTGATTCATCTTTTCTGGTAATGAGAGTCTCTTTGCTTTATCTACCAAAGTGCCGTTTAGGCCTAGAGGCAGATGCTTTTTACAGTCTGAGTCCTCTTGGGAGAGTGGAGGCCCACCAATACAACTGGATTGAATTTCAAGAAAATGGATCTGCTCAGTTCGCAGTTCAGGAGAGTCTCCATTACTGGCTATGGACTCAGCACAATCTGGGAGCAGGCTGCTGCTGTCACTCTGTGATGGTGTGATGGGACAGATGGAGTAGAGGTTCCCACTGGAAGGAGATATCAGGCTACTGCAATCACTGATGCTGCTCTGGCTATGGGAATGTAGCACCCACGGGTCCTCGCGATCACTGGATGAGCCTTGGGTAGGAGATGATGCGTCGTTGCTTTTTAGGCTCAGCTGCAGAGACTCTTGGAGGGTGGCAATCGATGTCTCACTCGAGATTGGACTATTAGCCTGAGGATTTGTCGCTTTGAATTGGGAATGTCTGTCTGGTTTTCGTCGCAAGGAGTCTGTACGAGTTGGAGGGAGTGGTGGTTTTTTAGCCTTGCGAAGGGAGATACTGCGGGATAGGGACTTATTGCTGCAAAGACTAATCTGGTCATCTTGGCTGTTGTGTTCTTTGCACTCATACATGCAGTGCTTCATATGGTCCACACCGTTGATGCTATTGTAGCTACACGACTTGTGCCCTGAGTCCAGGTTCATGGAGGTGTAGTTGCCATCATTGTCAAAGGAGAATGGCGGAAATGACTCTGTCTTCTTTGAAGGGTGCTCTGAATTGCTACATATGTGATTGATGGGGGTGGAGCAACTAGAACTGAGGGTTTTTTTAGGCAGGGTGTCGTAGTTCCACTTCTCTGGAGGGCTACCGCTCTGAAGACTTCCGTAGGAGTAGCTAGACTCACTCTGGGTGTCCTTGCTACAGTAACCTTTCATGCCATCTGGGTTACTGCACTGAGACTCTGTTTCCGTGAGCGTGCCAGTGCTGAGAGATACCGCTGAATCACAGCGGCATGGTGTAATGACTGAGGTTAAGGAAGAAGGATGTTGCTCTTCTTTGATCTGAGGAGATCCGAGAGACTTGTTCATATGGTAGGACGACACCAAGTTTATGGGTATTGCACACTGTTCAAGTGCTTCAATGCTAGATACACCTTCAGCTGAAGAGGTTAGCAGACTGTTACTGCTGAGCAAGACTGAGCAGGTGCCATGTGGAGAGGCTAAGGAGGTAGGGTCCGCCAGAGTCTCACAACTCATAAACTCCCTCCGTTCTTGATTATTAATGTAGAGTCGTGAGTCAGTCCTTTGGATGGTCCTTAAAGGTTCTACCTGCATTTCTGTTTGTCGCACCAGATCAGCAAGCTTCAGAGTGCCTACAATGCAGTCCTCTGTCCCAGTAGAGGTGCTGGTGTAATTTGGCTCTCCTTGTAGGGAGGTGCGGGTTCCCTGTCGGGGTAGGCTGTAGCAACGCTGGTCACCTCTATTTAGTTGTGAGGTGAAGATGGTGCATGTGCTGTTACTGATGGTGGAGATGCTACCCGTGGAGGAGTTGGAGAGGTTAGCCATCTGAGCAGCTATGCCATGACCCTTCTGTGCCCGGATCCTTCGCATGGATGGAGGCATGATCTTTGTGTCCTCCGTCTGGCAACTGGAATCGCGGGTGCCAGAACGTCGCAAGGCCGAACCAACACTACCGACACGACCCAATGTGAAGTACTGACTCGGTATGCACGTTGAAGGAGAATGGCATTCACCGGTCCCTTTGAGTAATGCAAAAGGGGAAACAAAGCAATGAATTCTCTGGCAAGGATGTAGATGTAACTAAAGTCCCCTAAACTTTACAAACCAAGAAAAAGAATTCAAGCAACAAATGAATTTGTTGTAATGAAGTGAATTGTCAGAATGAGCAATGAAGAGACAGGACACAAATACTAACATAACAGAGGAAAACATGATTTTCACCTTACCAAAGTAGTGCATCTATTTAAGTGCAGTTCCATAATTTTACCCCAATCATATTAGCTGTCTTGATGCAAGTTACTTTGACAGTAGTTTTACTTATGGTGAACTCAATTATTATACACCCCTGTACCACACAAATAATTTGGTCTCCTAAATCTCTTTAAAAAAAACACGATACGTTTTTCAGCATAACATAAAATTAGTAAAATGTACAATATGGACATGAACTCTGCAGTGAGCTTGAGTTTGATTTTAGTTCATGACCTTCAGACTCCAAAACAAAAAAAAAAAACTGCATCTCAAGGTTTCATCAGAAATACCAGAAAAGTGGACAGAAATTATTAGGAAGTTTAACAGAGGAAATGAGTGTCGGAAATGACAACGATTTCTGACATATTTCTGGGGTCCCTGCTGGGATTCTCCACCCGACCCTGCTCCTCTTAGATTGATAATTGCTTGGTAGGTCAGCTGTGCAAATGTTTCAGCTTTTGAAATCCATAGGAAAAAATGTACTAGTTTATTTGAAACATCTGAATAGTGATGATTATATAACCCATCAACAAAAGGGATCTGAAGATTATATGCAAGAATGCCTTTTTAAATTGACAAATTTCATTAGCCAAACTGTATTACCTATGGCTAGGAAGGTGATTTTACCTGTTTTTTTGTAAGTAGGACATCACACAAAATTGGCTTTCACGCGTAATCCACCGTGGGTTCGTCATAACAAACCTATTGTGTAGCTACAGTACAGCCTGGACTTGAAAGTTTGAAAGATTCTAAGTCTGACACAGGGTTCCCTGATTCAGGTATTTATTTACTGTCACTTCAAATCCTCACACCTTAGTGATATCTGAATGGCCTGAATAAATAAATTATACTCTTCCGTTTAGAGTTTACTATATAAAATCTTGAAAGATTCATAAACAACAGAATTGAGGAGGTAATTTATGCACAGATTAAACACTGACGAGGAAAAAAACCATTCAGATTTATCTTTGTATTTTTTGTGTTCATTGTTAAGAGTTGCATCTTTGAAACAAAGCAGTGGTGCACATCATTTTGACTATCATCCATTTTGACTATCATCCATTTTGA
>JAABNX020014544.1:0-12614 GCA_015163995.2 Mormyrus lacerda | reverse complement strand
CATTTTGACTATCATCCATTTTGACTATCATCCATTTTGAAATCATCCATGCCAGTGTTTCCCAACCCAGTCCTTGGGCACCCCCAGACGTTCCAGATTTTTGATCTCTATCATTGCCCTGAGAGTTGGGAAGGAGCAAGAATGTGGACCGACTGGAGGTCCCTGAGGACTGGTTTGAGAAACTGATCTATACAACCAGGTAGAAACAGGTAAAACGGCATTGACAGCTAGAGCTGTAACTGTCACACTTACAGAGGTGGAGTTTAATTTTTCATGTTTTAATTTCCTTTGATCCAGTTGTTTGCAAGTAGTACCTGCCTGTCTGTTTTTGGTTTTTATTGGTCCTTATGGCTGTCATCGGTGTGGATTCTGCCATAATAGCCCATTACAAATTGAGGGGGATAGGATTTCGCAGCCACGCAGTAAGCAGTGAATGGAACAGCAAACATCCATACCTAGTTCCTTCTGGATGTTGTCTGGGACACCTGTTATTGTCTTTCTCCTTTTGACCTTCTTAGCCCGCCTGACCAGAGTGTCCGTGTTAACTAAGGAACGCCGAATGCTGGCCTGGCGATCAAAATTCTCCCCTGATGTGGAATGGTGAGAGCAAGCAGAACGGAGGTTACATCACATCATGCGTAGTTCATGGGAAAGCACACCGAACAGTAAATATCAACCCATTGGGCTGAGAGTGGCTGAGTGTGTCCAATCTTCAGCTCCAAATAATCTTGACAATTTGCTTTATTTGTGAATTCTTAAATTATAATGTAATTATTATTGTAATACTGCAACATTTATATACCGAGGGTCATAAATAGCTCAATTTTGACTAGCATCATTAAGATACCAAGCTCTGCTGTAAAAAATAATTTTTGTAAAATTACATCAGTGTAAAACAGGTGTAAAACAATAACACAAAACCATGTTTTCCTCCTTCAAGAGCACAATGATTTAATGGCACACTGACTTTTTTTTGACATGGTAGAACATTGCCATGGAGACGAAAAGGAAAGGAGTGGCCTGGCTTTTCAAGGGGGTGTGGCCTACCAGTGACATTTATGGGGATGATATCGATGGGCACACACTGGGCCTGCTGCCTCATCTTCTCCTCAGGGGTGGGCAGCGGTAGTGTTTTGCTCCAGTGCATCTGTCCGTTGATGTGGCGCTCCTCCAGCAGAGGGCTCTGTAATCTCATGGAGCACATCACCCTCTCTTCCTCAGCAGAGGACATTGTGGACTGCGGGCAGAATTGGGGGGAAAGGAGGGCAATAGGGGCTGTGTGCCTGCATTTTACCCTTCCGGTCAGTGCAAAGAGGACATTAAAACATTTGCTTCCGACATTTCGCGTTTATCTGAGGTTTAGAGAACTATGTTAACAGTCTATTGTTATTAAGCTGGAAGTCAAACTGCAAGCTCCAAATAAATCTGTGTACAAAGTAAATAAATGTTCAAGCAGAGAACAGTGTGGTCTTCCTCTATGTCTCTGTGCTACTTTCATAATTGTAGCTCTGTGATGTTTTGTGGAAATAACAATGACTACAGGTACATTTTACAACATAGAAGGATTAACACTCATTTGAACTTACTGAGAGTCACATACCTGCTATACTGTAATCAAAAGAATTTATTGAAAGTGACCAGTACCCTCATGCAATTTAATCCATTATATTTCTAGTCACTCTACTTACCGGTTTTGCTTGTTTTTTTTTTTTTTTCCTAGCCAAAATTTTATTCCTGACAATATTATTAATGTATTGGCACTGCAGGAGGAAACCTGCATGAATTGTGGAAACCATGTAAACGCCATACAGGGTACAGATGGGATTTAAATGTCAGCTACGGAGATGTAAGGCAATAGCACTATCTACTTAGCACTCAGAAACTCAACAGAATTTATGCCAAATCGGCTCATTATCAGATTAGTTACATTATTTTTGTTTGACCTGCCACCTTACGCTTTATGCCCGATGTTGCCTTTGATATGATCCAGACTATCCCATGACACTTACTAGGATAAGCTATTGGAAAATTAATTGCAATTGTATGTTATTCCATAAAAACTACATTCAGTCCAGAATTAAGTTATTTTCAAACTCTAGGGGGCAGACTACCACAAATGTTAAAATTCAGTAGATAGACAAATTCAAAGTAAATGTTTATGAATTCAGAATTATTTTTTCATCTATTTTAACACAAAATACTGGAGTTAATCATAATATGGGGTCAGAGGAACAACCAATAGTACTCAGGATATTGTATTTCAATGTTCAAGGAAAACACACATCAGTGTGACTTTGCATTTAGTTTGGCCTGATGCCAAGGCAGAAAGCATGCTTTTGCCATCAGATTTGTCACTTTTGATGAACCTGCATTGTTCAATTAAAAAAAAAACAAAAAAAAAAAACAGATTAGAGGTTGACCAATCTTGGTAATTATTTCAAGGTTGAGATGAGCAAAAATAATTACATCAACAAAACGACTGAATTTTACCTTGTGAAAATTGTTTGTCCTTACTTTGAACCAATGAGTCATGTAGCCAGAGATTTATAAATGCTTTATAAAACACTTCCATCAGGCAATGTTTCAGACTGTTCATAAGCAAACAGTTTCGGAAAATAATATCAGAAGAGTGTAAACACGGTGAGAGGGCAGGGGCAGAGTGGGGTGGGATTGTTGCTGGCTTACTTTCTTACTGGTGTCCTCACAGGTGGGCAGACCCCCATCGGAGAGGTTGCGAGAAGAGAACGCTGGGCCCTGAGAGTAGTATTGAGAGCTACAGAAGTCATCTTTCCTCAGCCTGTCACATTCTGGGCAGAGGCAAGAGAAACAGCCACAGGATACCGGTTAGGAAAACCCGAAGAAAAGGCCCAGACGCAATAAAAACAAACAAAAAACAAACAAACCATACAAGTAAAAAAAAAAAACAAACAATTTGTTACTTCAAGAAATAATAGCATGATTGAAAAAAAAGGAGAACAATGGGAAAATGGGCCAATGTCAACAGGTGTTTAAGAATGCAGATTTATTGTGTTAATGAAAAGCTGCTGACCCCAGGCTAGGGGCACTGCTTTTTATACTGAGCAGCACTTAATCTTAATCTGAACTATTGCAGTAATAAATATTCACTGAAAGGCATGTTGGCCAAGGTATTTTAAACCTTTCCTAATCCAGGGACTCCCAAACAAAAATAGATCAAAACTAGAGATCCCCTTCCTCTTGACACATGATTACTTAATTAATTAATGAATGAGCCAAAGCTTTAAGATTTTTTTTTTCTGTGATGGTGATGAAGGAACTTCTGGTTAGGGGATGCTGAATGTTTTCCACCGTTAATCCTAACATTTTGTCTCAGTAAACACTCAGTAAACTCCCATAAACGCTAGTATGTCTGATCAGTAGACATTGTACCATTAGAACGGCCACCTTCCTCATTTTAATAGTCAAAAAGGAACTGTAGCTACAGTAATAGAGACGGCATCGATCCAATACCTAGTAGTTGAAAAAAACGGACTGGTTTTGGTAGATACTTGAAATTTTAATATCGGTATCGGACTAGAAAAAATGATATGGTGCCATCTCTAGTAGCTATTGTTTTATTTTGTATTTCAACATCATTTAGTTTCTTAGTGGACGGTGGCTTCCATACAGCATCACCGATTATAGTTACAGCTGGATATATACTGAAGCAATGCCCCTCCTCAGCCCTGAGTAGTTTGGTGACCAGTACTTTAACCTCTACAGAGGCCATCTGCTGTCTCTTCTGCAGACCGAACTGCCAGAGACCACCTGCCCGACTCTAGGAAAGGCGGCCCTGTGCTTTTTCTTTCAGACTTAAAACAAAGGTGGAGTGGAGCTTAAGATCAGCCTGAAGATTGAAATTTGCCCAATGTGCAACAAAAACACCCACAAATGCTTCATCATTTACAGAATACTTGAAAATTGTATAAATACTAATGAAAAATGTTTCTCGTAGAAAGACACAAATATATGCCACCACCGAAACGGAGCTTTAAGGTATTGTGGTGAAAGCAGCTTTGATCCTCTTGAATGTTTCCTTTGGAAATGCTCCACCATTATTCAGTAGAGAGCAGGCAGCTGAGTGGACTGAAGTGGATCAGACCAGGAAGCAAGGACACCAAACAGCTGGAGTTAGACAGCTGAAGTCTGCTCAGCAAAAACACAGAAAACGCAATAAAGCACAACTGGGGGGGACCATGCATCAAAGAATGAAGTGCTCTACTTTCTGAGAATGTCCTGAAGACAAAAACATTTTAAACAAAAAACTAATATAAACGCCAATTTTTCATCCGTGGTGTTATATTTACTTATTTAGCCAACGCTTTTATTTTAGTGACGTACAACTGAGAAACCAGGTTCAGACAATTTCTGGAGCAAATTGCGATTAAGGGCTCAACAGTGACATCACTCTGCCTACCACTGGATTTGATGACCTCCTGATCACAACTATATACATTCTAACCTGGAGAGCCACTTACCACCCCCAATGACATTTGCTGCATATTTCAAAGATTAAAAACACTGATAGTAATGAGGTAAATGCATTGCTTGACTATTTCCAAATAGCAAGACAGTGCCAATACTTCAGGGAAAAATGAAAATCCCGTAAATGTACCAGTCTAGCATGTGTTTATACATAAGATGCAAACCTTACACAACCTGCAGTGCCCCTGAGTGATCATGCCACCCTAAGGAGGGGGATAGAGGACTGGCACTCCAAGAATGATTTGTGGCTGCAGTGTGGAAGGTGGGTCTTTGATCAGCGTCAAAATAAAGTGACCAGTGTGATGAAAATGGATGTCAAATTAAATCTACACATGCCAGACCCAGTTGTGTTTGGATGGATGAAAATGAGAATCCATTTTCTGAAACCAATTGTCTTGGGAGGTCCAGAACCTTTCCAGGAGGCTATGGGCACAAGACAGGGAACATCACAGGGCACACACACACACTTCATTCACTCACACAATGCAACAGGCAATTTGGCAACTCCAATTACCCTCAGCATGTTTTTGGACTGTGAGGGGAAACTGGCCACCATGCTATCACAGATAATTTTCTGCAACATGTAAATATTTGGAACTGAGCAGTCAAATAATGGATAAATAATGGACACCACTTGGATAACATCTCAATCAATCAACTTACTGCTAAAATCCTTTTGAATAATATATGCCTTCAGCTTTCACTTTCACAATATATGCTTTCAACTTCCATCACTTGGTAAACTGGTCCAGAAAGATGATGATGAATAGATGGCTTGGGTGAAGATAAGGCTAATGGTTTGTTATTGCGAATAGGTAGGTTCTACAGCTGAGGACCCTGCACATTAATCCAGCTCCTGAGGTCACAGCTAGCACCCCCAAGCAACACAAGACCACATGAAGGTATTTAGTTAGTGACAAAGGTATACGTTTACACACAGTTCCTTGGCAATTAATTATTGATCTCTTTGGTCCCCAGTAATATTGACTGCTCCTGTCTATGCAGTTGTTCTCCATATGGCCAAATATTTTTCAGAAATGCAACCTCTAAAATTACTGCACACACACTAAGACCCTTGGATGCAAAGTCTCAAATGACCACACAGAGAAGGCTTCAAGCGAAGAGCAGTTAGAGGAAAGAAATTAGCTAGGTTAATTACACTCCACAGGGAACACATGGCCACGAAGTCACCGGGTGGGGTCACCATATGGACACGGATAATGTAGCAGTCCCTGGGATATGCGAGACAGTGTGAGGACCCATCCCCTGAGGAAGGTGTCACAATTCAGATGACACTGGTAGTTCGCGTGAATAGAGATTCCTTAATAAGATAGTTAACCCGCACATCTCATACCGAGGCGCAATGGGGGGTGGAGACAGAGATAAAGGATGGAGCAGAGGCTAGTTACAAAGAATTATGATGGCTTGTCTGCACTGAACCCCCTGTGGGGACAGAAGCAGGCAGATCAATTCCTTATCACCGAATGAGCCTACTGTCGCTGACGACTTCTCTAATTGGAATGTGCCACTGCGGAAGAACCTTCTTCTTCCTCTCATTAGGGTGTGACGCAGGAGGTAATTACCTCATTGCTCTCATACTGCTGCATACAGATGGCGCATCTCTTTGAAGACTCACACTGAAGTCAAGGGAGTCTGAAAAATGACATCTTGCATCTAACCAATCAACTGCCCCCTTTGCTCCATCTGTAGCCTGGGGCCTTCAAATGCAGCCAAGGCTGGACAGAAAGAAATAATGGTGATGCTAGGCATCCGTCGATGATGCGATGCTTTCAAATCCAGTGTGAACACTCACATTTAGAAGCTGGAAACTTCTCCTTTGTTACCAAGGGAACCTGTGACATGCTAATAAATACTAGCATTAAGTGGGCTCATTTTTTAGGTGGCTTTTGGTCACGAGGTTCAAGGAGCAAAAAGGGTTTTAAAGAAGCTGTAATAAGAATTGATGGTAAATGCATTGTCACATACTTTGAGTGCTTCACTAAAAGTCCAACTGTACATTCAGGAGGACTTTAACCTCCTCCAATATTTCACCAGCCAAAAGTTAACAGGACATCCGTCAATGACTACTCTCTCCTTGGAGCACAGCGCAACATAAAGATCATTTCCAGTGCACTGTAAAATCCATCATTTCAAGGTGTTTTTAAAAACAATGTGGTTGATAGAGCTAGTGGTTCCTCCTATTTAAAACCATGAGATCCTTGTGGCCTACATTCTCCACATCCAGAAAAGACCAGCAGATTCTCTAGAGAATCATGGGTAAAAATGTTCTGCAAAGGAACAAGGCTAATAATATCAGCAGCACTAGCCAATAAATACACACCCGTATTACGTAGTTATGTAGAATTAAGCCTTTTGTCCTGGATACCGCCTTTTTTTCTTATATGGTGGGGTTTCACTCTCATGAGATTTGATAGCTCTAGTTCCTCATTAACCGTTAAGTACCTAATGGGGAAAACGGCATAGACAGTCCTCTAATATGATGTAATGTCTGATATACTTCATAGTGACTGCGTGAATACCCCCTTTTCTGACAATGACATTGGGGTTTCTTATTTGGGTGAAGTTCCCTCAGCGCAATATTCGTTGATATCCTGAAGAAAGCAATGGATAGACTCTCCCCATAGACTAGCATACCTCCATCTCCACCCCGACGACTAATCTTGCCTCATCATCACAACCGTGTTGTCTGTTTGACATCCATGAGGTTCTTCTCCTAGCAGCACTTCAGCAGCCCACATATACGTTTCTGATAATGGGAATGTTCCAGTCCTTTAAAAAAAAAAACCCTGTGCGAACCGCATGGCTTGAGCAAAAACCTCAGAATCGCTGGCATGTGCTGATGCTAAAACAACATTGGCTGTTCTGCCAAGGCCCAGGTTTAAACGTTTACATTGCATTTATTTAACAGATGCTTTGATCCAAACAAAATACATTTTGTAGAAGGTGGTTTCAGCCAGTGCCTCAGGCAACTGGGAGTTCAGGGTCAGGTTCAAGGGCCCAATATTAAAATTACTGTGCCGACTCTGGGATTTCAACCTGCAACCTTGCAATAATCAGCACAGTATCCTAAACCGCATCCATTAACATTTCCTAGCATTATTCAGAGAGATTATTAGGTTATTAGCCTTGATTCTGTAGCCTCATCAAACGCAGCGTTGACACAGTCCTAAAACAATGCATGGATGGACCCCATGCCGAAGGACAGCTGACCGTCTCGCTGACATCATCACTCAGCTTTTCACAGGGCCTGGACAAAGGGACAGGTGCCGACACCCGGTGTCTGGTGTCCTCCTCATTAGGGCAATCAATCACCTGACAGGTGTCTCAAAGGCAAACGGACCCAATGTGAACCAAGGTGAAACAGAGTACAGGGGGGACATGCCATTTGCGGCCTACCCACTCGTACTCGCATCCACTTGCTGGTCTCACATCCAAAGTACATTTCACAAAGTGACAAAAACACAAAACTGCTGTCCTCACCTGTCCGGGGGTCAAGGATGCCCGTCGCGACAGACCCGCTGAGCACATGTCAGCAGCATTTTAAAAATTAAATACGGCTCACAGCATGTGGCTCCCTGTCTGACGACAGCGGGAAGCCCCTGAGATCGGCTATTCGCGATAGTTGAATTTCAAAGACTTTCCTTCCTGCTGTTTGCCTACTAAAAATCACAAAACAAAGAATAAAGAAGAAAAACAGGGAAGTTTTTTTTTTTTCCCCTCCCCTGTAGCAAACAAGTAGGGCACCTGCGAGTATCCATCACCCGCGGGCAGCCTGGGGACCATTAATGGGGTGGTCGCACCTTACTGACTGTCAGAGATTCACGCTAGAGGCAGACAGCCACCCGCCGCAAGGCACTGCAGGCTGCTGACAGGGGCTGGACACTCCCTCAAAAAAAAATAAAATAAATAAAAAAAAGGAGAAAAACAGGAGAGAAAACAATGTGGACTGGCCTCCTATGGGAAACACCATGAAAACTCCCTCCTTTGATACAATTAGCTGTCAGCTCGCATCCCCCTGCTTCATCTTTCACACAAAAGAAGGTCAGCTCACCAATAAGACCCCCCCTACCCCAATTGTTTGATCCAGTTTTACAGCTAGCTCCCAGTTCAGTGGATTTGGGAAGAAAGCTGTAGCTACTCTCCTGAAGTCCTCGCCATTTAACACAGGTGTATCTTCTCGATCGGGCTACACGGGCTTGGGTCGGTAGCTTATTTGCTAGTCAGCCTTTGCTAAGTAAGATAAGCAAAAAGAAAAATAAATCAGAGGATGTGAAGACACGGCATAACAGTGTGCAGTGTTTTGATGAGTAGGTTGTAAAACCACTTCAACAGTCGGCTTGATGACTGGTCATCTCCTCATGTTAAGTAAGGAGACACGGTTCAACGCATGGCCAATCTGGGGACAGATGCCCATCTCCCACAACTCTCCTTGTACCGACACACCTGCCAGATGGCTTTACCTCGGAGCACGGTCTTGAGGTTGACCTTGGCTTGACGGTGCAGGTCCTCCACGCAGGCTGGCCGCGTGCAGGGCAGGAAGACGTTCTCTTGCTGGTGCCAGGGGGCTGAATAGTGCACCGTCCATTTGCTTTCCTCGTCCAAGCTGGAGACCGCTGTCGGAGGGCAGAAGAGTGTAGTTAAGAGGCAGAAATCACTGAAGACTCTGAGCAGATGCCCTACTGGCACGGCAAGATCAAGCCAGTTCTTAGCCTTCATAAAACATCTCGATTAGTGTGTTTTGTACACTATTGGCAATCCAATGCAACATCTGTAATTATTATACCGTTTTCAACTTATTTTCCAGAAGATGGTACCTTCTTGCAAGTGATGGGGACTCCCCCCCCCCCCCATATCAATTTACTTCTGTAAATTGAAATTAGTTTGCAGTGAGGCTGTTTTTTAAGATAACCCACTTGCGAATCCTGTATGTACAGCACGGAATCCTGGGTAAATAATTTCATTATTAGGTTTGACTAATAATAAATCTCACACACATTTTTGTGTGTTATGGCACAAAAATTACCCGGTAAAAATGGTGTACAGAGCTCAAGGTCAAAAAGGGATCTCACACACACACACACACACACACACACACACACACACACACACACACACACACACACACACGCACACACACGCACGCACACACGCATTCACATTTTTTGGGATCCATCCTGCATTTCTATGGGCAAAACCCTAATCTCAACAATGACAACCTTAAGCCCTCCCTAGCCCTAAGCTTAACCATAAGTAACAAAAAAAATACAAGGCTTTTGACATTTTTACTTTTTCAGACTAGCCACAGATTTTTATAAAACTGAGTTTCCCCTTGTAGGGGGCAAAAAAAAAATGGTGCCCACAACGTCAAAATAACAGGTTTTTATCCCATTGTGGTCCCCACAACCTAATATATACACATAACCCACGCACGCACGATGCGATGGTAGACATTAGTACACTGTTAGGGTTATACCCTGTTTGTTCCTTGCGGCTGTACCTTTCTAAAATAAAAAATGTGGTGTGGTTCTCTCGTTCTCAAAGACCACTCTTGTGCTACCAGCAGGGTCCCCGCAAATTTGCGTGGTGTCCTTTGGGGGTGGCAGGAGAGGGGACAAAGGGATTGGACAGAGCAAAACCGCAGTTTCAGCATTTAACCAGCGATCGTTAAGGGAAAGCTCAGCAGTTCTGGAGAAGGATCTCTGGGGCATTCGTCATGGTTAATCCGACTCGAACCAAAAACAGTGCGAGAAATGCATTCCTACAGCTGCCCCTCTAGCAGGGAATAACGTGGCCTGTTCACATGCACGATGAACCATCAGACCATTAAGAAGAGCTGTAAACTAACTGCCAGCATCAAGAAGTCACCGTGTTCACATTTCCTACCAGCCTGTGGTTTGGCTGTTCCACGTGACGCTGCATGGCTGCAGACACTGCGGAGCCTGGCTCTGCAGCCCGCTGCATCTAGCACAGGGGTTGGCAATCTTATCCGCAAAGGGCCGGTGTCTAGGCAGGTTTTTGGGATAACCTGTAGGGCAGGTGTTCAAACCCAGGTGTGAGGACTCTTCAGCCAGTCAGTCCTCTAATTGGTAATCTAATTAGGAGTTGCAGTGAAAACCCGCATACGCACCGGCCCTTTGCGGATAAGACTGCCCACCCCTGATCTAGCAGGTATGTTCAAGAACTCCACTCACCACAGAAAGGGCGAGGTCAAGGTTAAAACAGCTGTTGAATTATTAGGTGGCTTGACTGCAAATCTGAGAATGCCAATAGACCTTTAATTGTCATTAATAACCTGACTACTGAGAAAATTTTCCTTAATGGCACTATAACACAGTACAGCTATTACAAACAATGGCTAAAGATCAGGTGAGAAAAGGGCTTGTGTAACATGCCAATCAAATACAACTTCCAGCAACTGCAACCCAGTCTCTTATGATTGGTCTTCAATTCTGTTCTGGCCGTACTTGGTGAACATATTATTAACCAATTAAAAAGAGCAAAAAAAATGTAATAGGAAGTAGGGCATCCAATCAACTATTCAGCAGATCTCACTAGATAATAACTTAAACAACATTTTGCCATCTACTTCTATTGGGGGAAAGAATAAGGTCTTTGTAGAAGATAGACCAGACAGCGATGCTTTAAATACATTGCTGTCCAAATGAAACAACAACAACAGGATGCGCTCAAGTTTGTTCAAAAGGAAAGTTCAAATGGAAAACATGCAGTGACTTTGTATTTAACAGCACAGTTTCTGCTTTCAAATCAGAAAATTCAGTAATAATGGACAAAAAGTTAAATCCGTGGCACCGGCGAGGAGTTATAGCAGTATAACATTCACATAATATTATGTATAATATTCCTTTGCCAGCAAAAAATAAAATACATTACAATAAAATGACACATTTTTGCCTCTTCCAGTGAGGTAGTTCTGACGGAGAAAATAAGTTCCATGCATTAATGGATACACATCACAAATACTTTGGGGAACATCATCGATGCCAGTTCTGTTTTGAACAATCTGAAGCTAAGGGTGGCTGTACTAACTTATGCAGCAATCATTTCGTATTTTGCATGGTAATATCGGACTGTCACGGGTGACACAGGAAAGCTGACATCATGTAAGGTGCGGATGGAGAAGGTCACCACACGCTGGTCGACCATTAATCAACACACCGGCAGAGTCAAATGTGAAACCACACACACACACACCAAAATGACCGCAGAAACGAGACACATCGAGCATAGGATGTTGACGGAAAGTGCTTACCCTTCTTCTTGAAGTACTTGATCACAGATTTAAGAGAAGTGCTGATGAACACCATGGTTCCGGCCGTCGCGCGCTGCCACGCTCCCCGAACGAAGTGTGATTCCGTGCGCGGAAGCGCGTGTGTGCGCGCGTGCGTTTCAGCGAGGCACAGCAGGCAGAGTCTATCGGCGGCGGGTCTGCAGTACCGGCTTGGTAAGTGGTTTTGTGAAAATCCCGCACGCAGAGACCCCACCTACTGGCACACAGACTAACCGCAACACGATTTTAACCGCCGCAACTTACTATCCTACACCTCCCGAGGGAACTGCTATCTAAGCGCTTAGCCCGCCCCTCTGCGCGGTTCTCATTCAACGCTGCCTCTCTGCCCTGCCAACAGTGCCATTCCTCTCTAGCGTATCCCCTGCCTCTTAGCAGCACGTGAGGGCTGCGATTCCCTGCGGGGGGAGTGCATTCGCCGCTTTCCTCTTTATCTCCAATTCTCAGCCACCCACTTTCACATGCGCACTCGGTCCTTTATGCTAAATTGATATTGGTATTCAGCCGCTTTCTGTTAATTAGTCATGCAATGGAAGGCAGTTTACGTGGCTGCAGTATTTATATGGTGGTAGTAGCTCAGAGGAGTTAGGGGTATGGATATAGAGAAAAAAATAAACGCTAATCACAGAAGCAAGGATTTGAACCCACAACCTGGAAGTTGTGAGGCATATATAATAACAAAACAGTGATTTTTAAAAACACGAGTTACAAATTACCCCAAGGTTTGATGAGCTGCAGATCTGTTTTCAAAAAAGAGATAGAAAGGCAAACACATACACACACA